>LUCM01002825.1:0-44457 GCA_008360955.1 Fasciolopsis buskii | reverse complement strand
CTTCACAGCAACATGAGTCTCCATGTGAATTTCAAATGAGCCGTCATGCAGTGTTAACATCCAGCTTGCCATCAAAGATCCTGGAAGCACTTTATAGCTGATTTATTCTCGTTAGGAATCATCAATAGTACATATCCATCACCTAGGAACTGGAACTTAACAGCTACACAGTGGTTCCATGTTTTTCGATGGTCAGTTGGATGTTGACACTGCATGACGAACCACTTGGACGTTTTCCGGTTTCCCAAATCAAGCGGGAGTGGATATAAAATAAATTGGCAAACACTGAGATGTATCCCTTGGATACTTCCACTGGTATTCAGTTTCCTCCGTCGTTCAGCTCAGTCATCTCTCAGTGCGGGGAGTCACAGTTGAAGCTATGTGGGGAATCCGAAATTGAGTGGGCACCTAAAGGTCTATTTGGTGGACGATTAAGGATTTGTCTGAAATGTTCTGCTCGTCGGTTACACTTACCGCCTATATCAGGAATCACCTAAGGTGGGATTGATGGACAGCATTTTTAGCAGCGCTGGTTTTATGAGGCGGAAAATGTTTCTCAAGTGGCATGCGCTAGCCGCGTTTTCTTATCTTTGCGTCAGTACTCGCGTTGGTCTCTTTTGCGGAGCAGATTTCTTCGTGTCTGAGGTGTTCGAATTCCGGAGGCACAGATAAACGAGGTTCTTGGGCTAAATTAATGACATATATTTCTCTCGGCTACCCGGTCTTCATAGGGGCATTCCGTAGTTTCTACTTCACCTGGTGTATTCTGTTGTGCTGGTGCATCCAGTTTAGCATACAACCATTCAACGGAGTATTTTGCGTTGTCAATTTGGACGAGTCTGTCCATTGCTAGTCGCAATTCAATTACTTTCGGGGTAATTTGTTTTTTCTCTCGAGTCTTTGACAGATCCACTTTGAGGCTCTTTAAAGAAAATGTGTTCTGCGACTTTTCAGCCAAAGATGACATTTACAGGTATCAGCTGGTGATCTGATCTGCCCTCGTCCATTTAATCGATTGTTCCACCGTCATTGAAACACTGGAAGAGAAGATACCTTTCAGGGTGTTTGGCCGGATGGTGGAGATCTCGTGGACCCTAACCCCGTGGTCTTAATCTGCCGACGCAAACCAGCTCACTGGTTAAAGTTTTCACACTTTTTTCCCATGTCATCCAGTGGCCACTTCAAACCACCTTCTAACCGTTGCCTGGGCAGGAGAACAGTGTACAACGAGGCATCCGTTCCATAGACATGCATAAACATGTCCCAACCACCTTAATTAATTCTGTTTCAGTGCCAGTTCTAAAGATTGAGTTGTAGAACCCAGTACCTCACGTCAAACCTCTGAGTATACCAGAAAATCCTCCTACCGTGTTCTGTCAATATTGCGAAGACAGCGGTGTTCAAACGCCGAAAGTCTTCGCATATCTACTCCCATAGGCCATGTTCGAGCTGTGGACAGTACTGACCTCACTGGCTGTTACTGTATACTTACTTTTGATCGATAGTTGGAAATGTCACGCTAGACATCACAGATGCCTCAGAATTAGCAAACTGTCAACGCGACATCCTTTCCGTATGCGCAAAGACACCTCACCCTTCCGCGATCGTTAGGTGGAGATACCAAATACCGGGTAACTAAATTACTATCCGCTCACCCAGTTTGTTCCCCCTGCAATGAACAAGGGTTTGGTTTTTGAGTCAAGGCATTTCCCCTGCGACAGCCATTTGTGCAAAAAATGCATCCCAAAACATGCATAGCATTGCCGTTCAAGTAAATCAAAGAAATCTTCCAACTTACTGTGGATCTTTATTCTAGAACTACATTCTCTGCCTATCTCCGAATCAAGTCGACAGTGAGTTGAGAAGAAGAGATGAACGGAGACCAATCCTTATGATATTTTTTGTGGTGAACTCGGGTGAAACATTACCGCAAGCACGAACTCAACTCGTGTGGTTTGACCACAGAGGATATGATATGTAAAATGAATTTCTCTGGCGCATCCTTCAGTGAGAAGCAACGCCACCGAATTGCACGGTCGGCGGAGTCGAACGCCGCTTCAAAATTAAGAAAGGCAGAAATCATGGGTCTACGGTACATGTGTTTGCGTTCTAACGTCTGTCGCAAACTGAAAATTTGGTCAATGGAGCTCCGATCGGGACGGAAACGGGCTTGGTCCTCACCCCTACGCCGTAAGCGGGCACTAAATAATCAGCGGTGGATAATGTAACGCTCACTAACCTAGTCCTCTATGGTTTTCACATGAGGGTCTGTTACTTTTTTTGCAAATCAGTACAATCACCGATTCACACACCTCTTGGTTACATGGATCCCGGGAGTTATTTTAAACCCCGTTGTTAACACTTCGCCATCGTCCTCGAAGAGAGACGGAGGCATTCCATCTGATCCAGTTGCATTCGTTTGTGAAAACCTATCTCTGTGATCACCTCCGTTTCAGATGAAGGACTGGTATCCAACTGCATTGGCTCACTTGCAGGCATAAGTCGAAAGCCCACTGTGGACGTGGGCTAACTAAACTGTTCCGCGAAGTCTTCTGCCCAAGGCTTCTGAGAGTGACTCAGTGTGCCGCCGGATTCCTTACTCACTTTGTTTGCCCTCGGTTTCCATGGGCCAGTATTCCTAATCGGTCGGTAAAGATTGAGACTATCCCCAATATCTAGTCTCTTACATTTTCGTATCCGTCACTGCTCCCGGTCATTTTTCAGACTACTGATTAACTGATGCCTCGGATTTATGCGTCTCATTGTACGTTACATCTAGAGGAGGCGGGTCAGATCATCAAGCGTGAAACTGATCATCTGAAGTCGAGGATATCCGCCGTTTCTACGTTTTCCATGAGATGGTATACCATATGGCAGCTGCCAAGTTCAGTGCTTCCTTGATATGCTCTCGTTGTTCACTCGGATCCTGGGAATTTTGTTGAGAGGACAGCCGCATCGAAATTTCCCATTGGAACTGAGGTCGTCTCGCCGTGTTAACATCCTCTTTCTCCTCCTCCTCTCCCTCAGACATCAGTCGTCAATCATTATTCTATCAGTCCATCGATCCAGTTAGTCATCATCCATCTTAAAGCTCGATTACTTAGAGTGTATCTCACTGAATAAATTTTAACTGACTGCTTCAACTTGTGTCGCTGCATCTTCTCCGTAAACATTTCTGATTGCTAAATTGATTTTTTTTACAGCTGCTTCTTGTTTTTGTCTTACTCGTTTGAGCTCAGATTCCCTTGTTGTCGTTGGATCGGTCGCGGTATTGAAGACGATGCTTTGGAACGCATTATTGTCGGCCACCTAGTCAGAATGTCTCCGAACGATCCAAGTGAGTTCGGGTTTTTTTTTGCTTCTCTGTCTGGTCAAAATAATTCAAATAACAGTTTGATTTGTCCTGAAGGATGGATTTCCAGTATGATGCGAAAATCCGTTCTTACGTCATTCCCGGTTTCGAGGGTCAATAAACATTTGGAGATACGCATATATTATGGTGACTCAAATTGGCGATTGTTAAATCCGGTTTTCAGCGGTTCAAATCCCATATACTCCGGCTACTTTCTGGTAATCGACAGTTTGATATCGCCCGACTCGTTATCGTTGAACCTTATTTAGTTTTGTGCTGTTCTATATTTCAGTGTCATTGTTTCCGATGCCTCTTGTTAGAGAACCGAGAATATTCTTGAAAATACATCGACAACAACGCGGTGGCATTCATTCTTGCCACCCGTAGATATGTGCTTCGTTCGCTCTCTTCAGTAGCACACTGTTAGTATTCAGCATAGACATATGTACGGATGTACACTGTACTGATGCACTTGTGGTACCGACCAGGTATTTCGCTGGAACTGAAAGGTCATGTATGCCGTCGCACAGTGCACCCAGTTTCGTCTTATAGTTGAGGGACTTTGAGTTTGTGTGCCGACGTTCGCTGCTTGGTGGCTTTCGTTCATCGATGTTTTCGTAGCACTGTTAGGGTTGGACGAAGTGACCGAGTGAGCAGTGCGCGGATCCTGAAATTCTTCTATCACAGTGTATCAAGCTTAGTGGCCATGAGTTACGCACTGAGACACTCGTCTATCGTGCCGTACTGTCTTTCCTTCCTCCCATTAAGTGCGAGAAGCCCTGTGGATGTCAGCAGATGACGTTAGAATGGGAAGCAAGAGAATGCACAATGAACTCATTCATGTAGACCTCTCTATCGCATCTCCGTAGTTGGGGTCCAGATGACCCATCAACCAGTTGACTGGGGACACTGAGGCATACGACAATAAACCTGGAACAGTGGTGATGATGTCATTTTATGTTGAATCAGAATGATTAGAAACTTGCGTTTATACAGTTAGACTTTACTCCATGTATTGGCTTTCACAGTGTTCTCGTGTTTTGTCACTTTTATTGGTCCACTTTCCATCCAATCAGTATACCCATTTTTTATTTTCATATTGCGAAAAACGATTCACGGTGAAAAGGGGTAAACTCCTTGTTCAAAAACGTAATGCGGATGCGGTTGGGAAAACATTCAAGTAAAATTTAGTTTGCCCACCCTCTTTCAAAAGCAGGAATATTGTAAATCGTTGGTAATACGGAGAGGGGATTGGTGTTCCAGGGCTTTGCGTTTCGAGTAATTACGGAAGGATGAAAGAAGAAATCTTAGCACCTTTGGATAGATAATGTTATTAGTGAAGAAATACCGATTGTTAGAAGCTGACTGGATCAATGACTCGCCAGGAGCAAAGCTTTCGACCATCTAACGCATCCCATCGTTGCGAAAAGATAAGTCTCCATTAACCCCGTGGTCAAATGGGACTAATATAGGCCCAGTCTTATGACACAAGCAGTCTCCAAGAGGCATCGACAATGTGGAATTTTCTTTGGAAACAAGGGCTTAAAAACAAGCATGGTGGCAACACAAAAGCATCCACATAAAATTGTACAAAAACACTGAACACTAAAAGGACAATATATGCTTTCTTGTGTGTTTTCATCCCACACATTTTGTTTTTTATTGTAGTTTTTACGTGGCACGAGTTTGCAGGTCGGTCATACAGTCCTACAACCTGGGAGGTAAAGCAATTGTGAATTAGAACACTCTGAGTCCTGGTTCTGTAACTCCTGTCTTTGGCAAAAAGCCCGGTATACTGGCGGCACCACAAGTATAGCAGGTCCCAGAAGCAGTTCTGGCTTTCACAGTCCGTGTCGTAATATCCCCATGGAGCTCTTACCAGCGACAGTTAAGCTCCCGACGTACTTAGACCCATTGACTTCCCCTAACTGATTACCACAAGGGGGAGTGTGGGCATAGGCTCCTGCTAGTTTCCAACTTTGTTGCACTTTGATAGTGCGAACCATATGCCGTATCGAGTTTTCTCAGTCGGCAAGCGAGTCATTAAATGGCCTGTGCATTACCGCTCCGCAAGGCGATATCATCGGTACACTCCACTTCCAAAACTGTTCCTGAGAAGCGCTCAACTCCACCGTCCTCCAAGGCACAGATCATTCTGCAGAACATCTTTGAAAAGAAATAGGGTTATAGGACACTTGTCGAATTTCACTGGAGATGACGAAGAATGAAAAAAGCTGGTCATAAGCACTAACCTGACCCAGAGTATGACAGTACAGCTCTTTTTGGACCGAAGCATACTTCTCAGGTACTCCGTTGCCCACGGATTGCTACTACATAGATCTAGGCACATTGTGACGTGGATACTTTGGATGGTCATCAAATAGGATCTTTGCTGCCTTTTTTATCAAGGGAGATTTTGCTCTTACGAAGACATGCGAGCTAGACGTCTGAGTCACCAGTTGTGCAGGCCATGAAGGTTTTCTGATATAATGGATTTAATCCTGGAATACCGATTACCGGCTCAACGGTATATTGTTTTGCTCTACTGCATTACCTGTTTGTTTTTCCTAATGAAATTTTGGAATGAGGATACTCTCTCACTTCGATCTGTGCAACCAGATAGTACCACACTTACAGGATGGTGGTTAGTCATAATGGATATCCATTAGGCTTACGTGTATGGTGTACCTCACTGTTTTCTTCGCATCGTTCGTTATTTTTTCTTGATGGTTCTAGTAGCAACTAATCTATACGTATACTGTGCCATATATATATGTATATGTATATTTTTCTGTGAGTACATACGTACATGCGGCAACTCGAGATACGATTGTTCTCCTAGTTGCCCGAGTGCTTTAATCAACAGCAGATGGCCGTTCGGTTGTTTTTTGCTTACTTGCATAAATGCCTGCGAGGATAAAGTCTACAATGATGTCAGTAACTACTAGTAATGGATAGCCCCGCGGGTTGCCCATGCTGTTGACCTAAAATTCCTCCCATGGTAGAAATTCTTTGAGTACCCAAGTCTACCTAAAATGAGGGCACGAACATTCTCTAGTGAACAATTTTACTTCTGCACTGAGGTTCAGACGATTCAAAATAAGTTTCTGTGCTCTGTCAGTTTTAAGTGGTTGTTACATAGCGTGCTGCTCAGTTCACTAGTTGACCACCATGTTCTCCGCAGTCGTGCGATTCGCCCTTCTGCTTTTCACGTGAATGCTGTTCAGCACCATATGAATTTTTCAATGACCCTCTCTCCTTGTTTAGTTGTTTCTGGTTTCAGTCCAACGGTAAGCGGCGGGGTTTGCAATGTCATCGATTCTTAGCTATTGTCGGGCTTATATGACCCCATAAAAATGATTTCTAGTATTTTGCACATAATATGATATTCATGATAAAGGTGCTTATCTTTCGCACTTTATAGCAGGCTGTGCGTGCACTGACTCACATTCGCTCGCCGACTTTACTGGTACTTTTATTAACCTGCCACTCGAAACATTCTGTGGTTTTCTTTCTCCTCTCCCATTCTTCATCATTGGTTGCATTTAATTTCTTCCTTCGGTGCTTTGTGCCACTGATTTTTCAAAGGTTTATTTAACTTCCAAAGCTCCGTTCTTTTATACGGCATTAATCGCGCAATTCCCTACTCCGTTTATCTATTGTTTACGTAACGTTCACTTCCTTTGGTGCAATATCAGGCAGGTGGACCGAAATATAAATGTTGCTTGTCGTTGCGTTTCTTTACGATTAATCTGTTTTGCTGCGCTATGCGCTTCCTAATCGAGGTAGCATTTGTAATTTGGTGATAGACGGCAATCGCTTGTCGCTGCGCTGTGCACTAAAGGAAATTGTAGGTTGTTTTACACCGTTAGGTAGGCTCCTCGGTCTCGGTCTTGAGGACGACACAGTTCTCTCTCCTAAATGCTATTAGGTGTAAACGGTGACAGATCGAGACTGACTTTTCCCATGATCGATTTCTTTAGAAACGGAAACTGTTGGATCAGAAAACAGAATCCTGCCGTTATTTTTCAAGCAAATGGAAATTGTGAATTTAGTGTTGGATTACTTGTTGAAGCTTGGTTTTCATGTAGCACTAACTGAAAACGTCTTCGGTATATTTGCAACCTTTGAGGGAATAGCTTAATAAGAGAGAGAGAGAGAGAATTATGTTTGAGGCGATATATCACTTGGTGAATTATTACGGTAAAGATGCAAGTCGCCTCTAAAATGTGAAGGGTTTACTTCGGGGTTGCATTGATCGGAATTGACGTCCGTGTGGGTCGGTTTTCCCTGCTATAATGTGTTCAGCGCTCTCGTATCCGATCTTCCCAATAGAGCTCGCCTTTACTGCCGTGGCTACCGAACATGGCGAGGGAATTAACAAATTGCCAAATCGTTGTCAATCGCCTGCAGCCTATCGAAGATCTGTTGAATCACGTAAGTTAATTATCTTTATCTTCAATGGTGGCATTTAGGCCGTATCATTTTCATGTGATCTAAGCAAGGACCGTCGAAATCCATGAACTATGATGGATAGTCGACGACAGGATAGAGAACCTTGTTCGATAAACTCTATACACAACCGTACTTTTGGTTTTCTTCTTTCCCAAGGCTCCAGGTCTGTTCGAACTGTATTGTTCAACTTTTCCATTGGTAAGCTTGAATTTCAGCGTTAATGAAATCCAAACCGCAAGCTTCCACTGCTTTTGCTCCGATAATAGCGATAGAAAAAATGTATCCATAAAACCGTGATTGGCAGAAAGGACTGACCCGTAGCTTGCCAGTGATCACATGTCTGGTCGGCGGTGCATGATCGAGGTAAGGCTCAGGAGGGTTTTAATCAAGACTGGTTTTTGACAGTAAATTGCGAAAAAATGATCTAGTTCTGGGGTTTGACGACTTTTGAGAATGGTCTTCGACATTCTGGAACGCAAATTTTTCACAGCCATTTTTGTGTACTGTACATACGTTGACATCAGAAAACGGAATAGAAGAGATGCGATTTATCAAAAGAACATCAGGCCATACCAGTTTAAAGTATTTTTACTTGCTCAAAATAGGTTTCAATAGAACGGTTAAGGTTGCTAAGACGTACTAAGATACGAAGGCAGTGATAAAACTAGACATAACACGAAATTGTCCGGGCTTTCGGATTCAGTAATATAGACATTGGATACACTCGGTAGTGGACGACAATCGGAAGACAAAGAAATCCCAAGTTAATTAAAAACAAGATTCTGGGAAGACCGTTGAGAAGCTTGTGATGGTCTTTAGGGAAAATAGCGCGACATTCAGAAAACCTGTATGTGTTGAATGGAAGACCACTTTGTTCCGATCGGTTTTTTCATATTTTCAGACATAAAGATTGTATAATTCATCATCTGTTGGTGCGGAATAACCTATAGCAACGGCATCGGCACACTTCGTCACAAAACCAAAGGAACTAATGGGGTGAGAAGAAAGGCCAGAAAAGCGACGTCTTGAGAAACATCAAAGTTATCATTTAAAATTTTAGCAGATTCTGCTGTAAGCCTCATGTTTTGGGCATGCCCATTAAAATAATTAGTAGGCCATGGTAACAAATGAAGTAAGGCCCTAAGAGGATAAAGATTTCAAAGTAGATGTGACATGGAGATGGATTCAAAAGGATGAAAAAATCGAGAAAAATGCATCTAAAGTACTTTGTAGAGCTGTTTGTTGGTTTCCGAATCTGATAACGCATCATGGGTGCTATTTTGAGGTGTGTTAGCGAACTGTAAGTCATCGGAATGAGTCACAGCGTACTTTACAAGGCAACCGAGTATGGCTCGTTCGGTGAGTTTCAAGAGGATCGAGGTAAGGCCAATGGGACGTATTCGCTTGAAGAGAAAGGCGAATGTTGACACCTTGGGACGACTGTTTTTTCCAGCAATCTGGAATAGAGGATTTCTATTGCACAGTTGCTTATGAGAGAGGATGCGACTTCAGACAGTACCCTATAATTCTAAGCAATTCCACAACCTCATCTTCGATATTGGTGCAGTCAGTGGATCGATGTGATGATGAAATTATTGTGGGAGGTTTAATGAAAATATTGATGTTGAATGAACAAAGCGACCACCTCTCCTTCTGAATGCTCTTCCGTATACGTTTTGCATCCCGATTGCTTAAAAGTTGGTTAGCAAAGGTAGAGCCGACACGCTTGATCTAATTTTTGACCAGATGAGACAGAATCTTAGCTGTTTTAACGTTCCCGACTTTGAATCCTTGTTCTTTCAGTCGGCACAATTGTTTCATAGTATGCATTTGAAGGTCTTTAGTGGGGCAGCGAAAATCTAAAAATTCTTTATATAACGAGGGTTCAAAGTCATGCACATTTGAAGAATAAAAAAGCGAATAAAAACCAGGAGGAAACCTTTTTAAGGGAACGTCTGAAGAACAAAGCGTTTGCGGAGGACTACTTACTTAGACAAAAATCTGTTTGCATTTAACACGGGCGTTATGAGCCAGGCCGGAATAATTTTTTTGGTTTCAAGACGATGGAACGGTGATCGCTGGTAGAGATAATGTGTAAGGGAAAAACCATTTGAATGGTCCAAGGAGACTTTGCCAACATTTACAGTTTGCTAGTGTACGATAAGCATGATCCCTCAAGACGAGCGCAGTTACTGGAGATGAAAAGACCGCTAAAATCTACACGCAGAAGAAGGCTGTCATCCAGAAGAACAATCAAAGGGATGAAGGAAGCAAAATACAATTGAGTGAGAAGCAGGGACCTTATTAGTATTACTGGCATTGGTGCTACTAAAACGAGGAAAGCTTAAGATGACAAGAGTCAGTAGGCACCTTTCAGTTTACGTCAGTTTTTATAAGCAACAGTCTTGTATCAGCGTGCTCTGGTTCTGGTTGATATTTCACATTACTGTCTTTTCACCGAGCGTTCCACTATAGGGTAATAGGTTGAACAACTATATAGCAAAGGAAAGATTACGTGTGAGAACGCCACTGACTGTGGTATCGAATTATATGACCTATTACTTCCATCCTTCGCTTAGGTTAATCTCGTGTACCTCAACCAGATGGGTTAACTGGACTTACACGAGCCAGTCTAAGGGTTATTCTCAGAGCTCCCTTAAACTTGTTTCTTCTTTTGTCTGGGCATTGGAACCATAAGATACTTGCTCTTGTGCTGTTGCTGATCTGCTTTGTTGTCCAGTTTTTTTTTTGTTTTATTCATCTGAAACTCTTTACCCCATTCCAATTAATCCAGGTAATGTTAGCCCGATGAACATTCACGAACAAGTGGCGAACGCAGTGAATCGATTATTGAAATACTTCTGCAAATCGGGACGACAGAACGCTTCCACGCTGACCTGGTTGTGGTGTGGACAGAACGGGCTGGTTCCTTCTCTCAGTCAAGTATTCAATTATGGGTTCCGATCAAATCGTCTTTTTCAACGGCGCATCTATGTTTGGGATTATGTGGGTTAGTTCGTGTGCTGTTCTTTAGTATTTGAATCGCCATATGTATTCATGATCCGTCACACGGATGAAATGGTTCGATTTGTCGTGCACCTTAGATTTTTTAACTCAACTAGTTGTCGTTACCAGTGTTCCTAAAATTGGGGTGCGCTTTTGAACGAGTGATTTATGCAATAATTCTCTTTTTCATGATATTGCCTTTAATCCGTGCACCAAAATATTATTCCTCCAGGGCTCCTGTTCCGTTCGCAGAGTGTATGTTGTATGCGCATGCCTTTTATACCTCTGGTCTTCTCACTAGTCTTGTCGTTTATGATAACCATCATACCATCATTTGCGTTATATTCTGATGGTCGGTTACTTGCCTTTACCTTCCTGGGCTGCTCTCGTTTTTAGTAGATCACGTAGATATCATCAGTCAATCCTGGCCACTCGTTTCGTATAGGACTTACAGATTACTTAATGATTAGCTGTTTCATCTAACTCATCAGGGTCTTTCGAATGGGAACCGAAGCCACGGTCTTTATCAGGTTTGTGTGCATTTGTTTACTCTTATACTTTCTCTTATTGTTTTGTTGCTTCTGTATCCATCGCAGTAACCTCAGGTCGATTATGCAGGAAATGTTTCATGTTTGGGTGGTAACTTTAGACTACTGTGCTCAGTTAGAGATTTCATTTCTTCTCATGTTTTTCCCTATCGTGTTGATCGTCCATAATATCTGGTATCCTAAATCCATATTGGCATTCCTATTTGTTGGTTTATTTCGTTGTAGAACGAGTTGCTGGCTTATTTGCTTCGGAATTACGTTTACCAGCTCTACTACAATCAACTCCACCGTCTCCGAAGGTGGGCTTCGACGTTCCCAGATTGTACTCGACAAGCAGTTTACCACGTCCACCTCGTATCGGTCGATATCCACCTAGTTGGGAGTCATTCACGCCAAAAGGAATGCACCCCTCACCTTCGTTCTCCGCAGTACAAGGACAGAATTTTCGTGAGCATTTGGCATTGCATATCCTCCGCGAATCGGACCGTCCAGGGTATGCTTTTTCACAGCCCAATTCTCCCGCAACTACCAGGCTATATTCGTCGGCCGCTTGCTATCAGTTACCACCGCATGAGATCAGCGAGACTAATGCTGCCGCGTACTCAGCGTTACAGGTGAATCGGGTCTGTGTGGCGACAATGCGACAAAGTGCCATTGATTTTACTACCCACGTGCAACATGTTGCTCGAATTGGTGCCAGTTTGGGTAAAGAAGGTCGATTTGATGTAAGTCCCCTTTTCGCGTCCCTGCATGAACCGAACTGTAGTTGGTCTAGATCAGTCATTCGTTTTTGTTCACTTGCACATTTTCTGCAGTGGCTCTTTTCACCCCTTGCTTAGGTACAGTCAATTTCCTGTTGCATTATGGCACTGGGTTTTGAACTGCCGTGGATCATGTTTGTCATTAGGGTGGAACTTTCCAAGGGCCGTGATGGATTGTGTGGGACATTTATGATAAACAGGAAACACGAAAGCCACCGAACGTCTTGCGTGCTATTGTCTTTCAGTTTCGGCAGAAATTAGTTCGACCTCTTGATTTGCCTGCGAATTTAATGTCGACTGTTTTATTCTGCACATACCGGAATGCAGATCGTCCCATCGGAATCATTGAGAAGGATGAGAACAGTGAGCAGTTAGGAAGGAACAAAACGAAACGATGTGCAGAGTTCATGGTACATGGTAATTTTTCTCATTCGGCGTCCCCATGTCATCGGTGATCCGTCGGGAGCAATGATTTTCCTGTGGGTTTGATACGACCTGGTTGATTAAGGTAATGCTACCCCGACCTTTTCAACAAAGTGTCTAACTCAGAAGGCAGGTGACGATCTGAGGACCACGTAACCTACTAGGGCTCGGCGGCTGGTTGTTCAGTTCATGCGCCCTTCAGATGGTGTGGAAAACCCTGGATGCCAAATGCACCTTTCCGCTACGTATGCCGGTGAAAATACAGCCTTAGACTTCATCCGCCACTCGGGTTGGTTTTGAAATCAGTTTCTTGTTCTCTTTAAGCTAATTAAGATAGGTCTGTCAATCGGATGGAGACAGCCGGACATTGCTCTTTGTGCATGAACTAAGAAAGAACGGTTGCGTCACCCCAGTTAGTCATTACGCTAACCGGGCTAGCTTCCAACGGTTTTTCGAACTGATCGACTTCTGTGCGGACGATTTTTTGCGGAGAGACTAGGCGTAACGTATTTTTTATAGAGCCAGTAGAGTTGGGCCACTTGATCATTTTGGATAGTGAATCTTTCTTGTTGGAGTTCAGGCTGCCTGTGTGAGCATTCATCACATTTCGTAACGACGGTGAAATAGCTGTACACTGTTTCCGTAGTTTCAGTGGTGAATCGAATTATTCATTTGGTAAATTACTAGAATTGTAGTGCAAACAATCATGACTGAGAATGCATTTCGTGAAAGTCAGTGGTTAACATCTCGAGATTTCGTGTTTTCGCAGCGGCACCAAAGATAACCCCAACTCATTTTGGTTTGTTCATTCTGCACATCTTTTCTCAGCCCTCCTGCTTTGCACGGGCTCACTGCTTGGAGAGGGTAACTCATTCTTAGGTTGCGCCAAATTCGGATTGTCGCGATAGAAACTCGGAGTGGGGATTTTGCCTTTGGTCTCATTCAAGTCCCAGGCCTATAGGAATGCCGTTCGAGCCGTTTTAATACTTCGTATAATAAGACTATATTATTTTATTATTTGCTTCGTAGGGCTCGGTCCACATGACTGACGAGTATTGTGGACGTCTCGGTTGTGATGATATTTTGCACAAGACCAATCTTCAACACGTGTTTGTCGACTCAGTTAAGAGCCGCTCGAAAAGCACCCAGGTCCTCTCCAAGCACCACTACACCGTCAACAAGTTCAATGTCAATAATACTACAGTTTGCGAAAACTTGAGCATCTTTACTAACTCCCGTCGCGTGTTGCTTCACGCAGTTGAGCACCCCTCGATGTAACAGATATCTTTGTTGTATTCTCGGCTTTTGGTCGAGTGGGTAAGACTCGCTATCCTAACTTCAAATGCCTTTGGTTCGACTGGTTCCTTTAAACAGAATGTCCTATGCTAGAATTGTCTTCTGTAATGACGAGAGCTCTATAGAGCAAAGCGTAACGCAAATGTCAACGAAGCGCGCAGCGGTCGGGGACTGAAATTAGCGTCTGTGTTTCGCAATCCTCCGTTGAATGTATGCTTGGTCTCTCCGTCTTGACCGAGTACAGTGTTATCACTAACTCGGTACGACGAAATGATTTAGCATTGCCTGGACGAACGTTTTTTGTCCTGGTAGTTTCCGTACATTCTTCTTTTTTATTCCTGAGAATGGGTGCAGATCCGGTGTTTCAATCAGATGGACATTCTTCGCTTCACAGCAACATGAGTCTCCATGTGAATTTCAAATGAGCCGTCATGCAGTGTTAACATCCAGCTTGCCATCAAAGATCCTGGAAGCACTTTATAGCTGATTTATTCTCGTTAGGAATCATCAATAGTACATATCCATCACCTAGGAACTGGAACTTAACAGCTACACAGTGGTTCCATGTTTTTCGATGGTCAGTTGGATGTTGACACTGCATGACGAACCACTTGGACGTTTTCCGGTTTCCCAAATCAAGCGGGAGTGGATATAAAATAAATTGGCAAACACTGAGATGTATCCCTTGGATACTTCCACTGGTATTCAGTTTCCTCCGTCGTTCAGCTCAGTCATCTCTCAGTGCGGGGAGTCACAGTTGAAGCTATGTGGGGAATCCGAAATTGAGTGGGCACCTAAAGGTCTATTTGGTGGACGATTAAGGATTTGTCTGAAATGTTCTGCTCGTCGGTTACACTTACCGCCTATATCAGGAATCACCTAAGGTGGGATTGATGGACAGCATTTTTAGCAGCGCTGGTTTTATGAGGCGGAAAATGTTTCTCAAGTGGCATGCGCTAGCCGCGTTTTCTTATCTTTGCGTCAGTACTCGCGTTGGTCTCTTTTGCGGAGCAGATTTCTTCGTGTCTGAGGTGTTCGAATTCCGGAGGCACAGATAAACGAGGTTCTTGGGCTAAATTAATGACATATATTTCTCTCGGCTACCCGGTCTTCATAGGGGCATTCCGTAGTTTCTACTTCACCTGGTGTATTCTGTTGTGCTGGTGCATCCAGTTTAGCATACAACCATTCAACGGAGTATTTTGCGTTGTCAATTTGGACGAGTCTGTCCATTGCTAGTCGCAATTCAATTACTTTCGGGGTAATTTGTTTTTTCTCTCGAGTCTTTGACAGATCCACTTTGAGGCTCTTTAAAGAAAATGTGTTCTGCGACTTTTCAGCCAAAGATGACATTTACAGGTATCAGCTGGTGATCTGATCTGCCCTCGTCCATTTAATCGATTGTTCCACCGTCATTGAAACACTGGAAGAGAAGATACCTTTCAGGGTGTTTGGCCGGATGGTGGAGATCTCGTGGACCCTAACCCCGTGGTCTTAATCTGCCGACGCAAACCAGCTCACTGGTTAAAGTTTTCACACTTTTTTCCCATGTCATCCAGTGGCCACTTCAAACCACCTTCTAACCGTTGCCTGGGCAGGAGAACAGTGTACAACGAGGCATCCGTTCCATAGACATGCATAAACATGTCCCAACCACCTTAATTAATTCTGTTTCAGTGCCAGTTCTAAAGATTGAGTTGTAGAACCCAGTACCTCACGTCAAACCTCTGAGTATACCAGAAAATCCTCCTACCGTGTTCTGTCAATATTGCGAAGACAGCGGTGTTCAAACGCCGAAAGTCTTCGCATATCTACTCCCAACAGCCATGTTTCCGAGCTGTGGAGCAGTACTGACCTCACTGCTGTTACTTATACTTTACTTTTGATCGATAGTTGGATGTCACGCTGACATCACAGATGCCTCAGATTAGCAAATGTCAAACCGACCTTTCGTATGCGCAAAGACACCTCACCCTATCCGCGATCGTTAGGTGAGATACAAATACCGGGGTAACTAAATCTATCCGCGTCACCCAGTTGTTCCCCTGCAAGAACAAGGTTTGGTTTTGAGTCAGGCAATTCCTGCGACACCATTTGTGCAAAATGCATCCCAAACATGCATACATTGCCGTTCAAACAATCAAAGAAATCTTCCAACTTACTTGGATCTTTATTCTAGAATACATCTTCTGCCTATTCCGAATCAGACAGAGTTGAGAAGAAGAGATGAAGGAGACCAATCCTGATGAATATTTTTTGTGGTGAACTCGGGTGAAACATTACCGCAAGCACGAACTCAACTCGTGTGGTTTGACCACAGAGGATATGATATGTAAAATGAATTTCTCTGGCGCATCCTTCAGTGAGAAGCAACGCCACCGAATTGCACGGTCGGCGGAGTCGAACGCCGCTTCAAAATTAAGAAAGGCAGAAATCATGGGTCTACGGTACATGTGTTTGCGTTCTAACGTCTGTCGCAAACTGAAAATTTGGTCAATGGAGCTCCGATCGGGACGGAAACGGGCTTGGTCCTCACCCCTACGCCGTAAGCGGGCACTAAATAATCAGCGGTGGATAATGTAACGCTCACTAAACTAGTCCTCTATGGTTTTCACATGAGGGTCTGTTACTTTTTTTGCAAATCAGTACAATCACCGATTCACACACCTCTTGGTTACATGGATCCCGGGAGTTATTTTAAACCCCGTTGTTAACACTTCGCCATCGTCCTCGAAGAGAGACGGAGGCATTCCATCTGATCCAGTTGCATTCGTTTGTGAAAACCTATCTCTGTGATCACCTCCGTTTCAGATGAAGGACTGGTATCCAACTGCATTGGCTCACTTGCAGGCATAAGTCGAAAGCCCACTGTGGACGTGGGCTAACTAAACTGTTCCGCGAAGTCTTCTGCCCAAGGCTTCTGAGAGTGACTCAGTGTGCCGCCGGATTCCTTACTCACTTTGTTTGCCCTCGGTTTCCATGGGCCAGTATTCCTAATCGGTCGGTAAAGATTGAGACTATCCCCAATATCTAGTCTCTTACATTTTCGTATCCGTCACTGCTCCCGGTCATTTTTCAGACTACTGATTAACTGATGCCTCGGATTTATGCGTCTCATTGTACGTTACATCTAGAGGAGGCGGGTCAGATCATCAAGCGTGAAACTGATCATCTGAAGTCGAGGATATCCGCCGTTTCTACGTTTTCCATGAGATGGTATACCATATGGCAGCTGCCAAGTTCAGTGCTTCCTTGATATGCTCTCGTTGTTCACTCGGATCCTGGGAATTTTGTTGAGAGGACAGCCGCATCGAAATTTCCTATTTTAACTGAAGTTGGTGAATTTCATTTGCAATCAGCTCTTCTGAACTCGTGTTCTTCGTACCGGTGTTAGTAACGATTTGGGTGCAAACAAGTGCGAGTACGAAACAAAGCATGATCTGAGTACGCAGATGTTGGTCTGAACGATCGCTACTCCTCGATTGATCCGCGCCACGGGTACCCACTTATGATATGATCATTCTGACTCCGACTCCGTGAAGGTGGATGGATCGTCATATGAGCCGATGCCGTTTTTGTGACAAAATGTTTTTTGCGATGATAGTTTGTAGTTAGAGGAAGCCTATCCGTCCGACCAACTGGGACACAAATGGGCCTCCGAAGTGCCGTTCTGTCTCCGCTGAGTAAGCAAGTTGGACGTTAAAATCACCAGGAGCGACTACAACGTCTATTGATCACACACTTTGGAGTATTCCAGACAACTCCTTATAGAACTCATCTTTTGCCTCATAGGAGCTGCTGTCAGTGGGTGCATCCACAAACGACAAACAAACAACGGCTTCAGTTGTTTAGTTTTTACACGTACATAGGCTTCCAGCTGAACTGCACGCAAACGGCTGTTGACTGCGATTCAGTCTATTAGTGCGCACTGTGCTCGCGTGCTCAGAGTGATCCCAACGCCATCATGGCCAGGAGCGCTCGAAACCCTATCAGCAAACACAGAGTAACGCGAGAGAATGAGTTTTATCTGGATCACGGATCTGGGTTCTTGTAAGCGCGTTTCGGAGACAACGTATATATCTTCCCCAAAAGATCTAAGAGTTCTAGCTAAGTTAGCTTGTTATCCTATTTTTTAGCGGGTTTACATAAAAGGTAGCTAAGTGAAGTGAACTCTGAGGCCTAAGTAATGCCTGGAAGCTATTTCTTCTGCTTCCATTAATGCCCTCACTGGATAAACCCATCGCGCCGCAATTCCTCATGCAATGTTGGGTGATCCCTACATTGGAAAGACGGGACTTAGAGAGGTTCCCTGTAGAAGAGATGCTGGGAGCATTCGAGCTATCGGTTTTTCACGATGAACCACACCACGGAAGAGGTTTTTATTTGGGAATCCCAACAGGGGATTTCGACTTGAAAGTCTGACCCACCAGCCATCTGTGGTCGCGCAGAATGATCGGAATCTCGCTCCCTGTTCCATCCAGTGGGGCGGTTAGTGATAAGTATGTTGCCACTCGGAATTCCCTCTCTTTCTGTCCCTTCTGTCCTCACCCCCCACCCCAATTTGCCCCAATGATGACATGCCCGTTGCTTGCAATGGTTTATTATCAAATAACTTCGTAACTGGTTTTCAGTCTGGAAACTACTTTTACCAAGTTTCGTTGGCCTGTGAATCTCGGCTTCTTCGATGTGCGCACTTTTATGTGCACCGGTCAACAGACATTTTTGGCTCTAACAGTGAACTCACTTTCGATTGATATCCGCTCTGTCAGTGAAACACGTATTCATGATTCGGCTAACTTAATTCCGCTGACAACGTAAATATCTCGTCAGAATATTTCTGGCGAACCTCTGCAGACGAAGCAGCTCAAGCTGTGGAACAACGCGGTGTAGAAATAGTCGAGTGGCAAGGCTGAAGTGGCCCATTTAGGTTGGATCCCGGTTAACAGTAGTTTGTGCATCGTAAGACTGTAGGGATAGTTGTGCCAAACGCAGCTTGTTCGTCCTCTTGGCAAACGCTGCAACATACTGTAGCATCCATATGCAAAAGAACAAGTTTTGCAGCAAACTCGTAACTCTTTTTTTGCGGACGCGAGGGCTCCGATATTGTGGAGGTGGTAGGTTATTTTAATCTGCAAGTTCGAAAACTTAATGCTTGCTTGAGTGAGCGCCGCGCCTTGCCCGCTCATCGAACAAATAACGGGGACAGGCTTCTCCAGTTTTGTGTATGTAATCCTCAATTTCTGCCTGGCACGGATTTCCCACACAGTTCGCGTCGCATAGCAACATGGTGCTCTAAATCGACAGGTGGTCTGAGTCAGACCGACCATATCGCTGGCGCACTTTTGTCCAGAACCGCAGATCGTACTCGACCACGTACGTCGAATCGGGCCATGTGTTTGTTTTAATGCGATTGTTACTTCAGTTCAACGGCCATCGACGCAGACCACAAACCCGATTGACCATCGGGCGTCTGTTTGATTGGGCTGTTCGCAACACCTATGATCTGAAACTATCCGACGAACTAATAACTCCGACGAGCAGCAATGTAGTCGAGCACTGGAATAAAATCAAGCTGGCTATGCATTTGGCAGCAGATTTCGCCTGTGGTCCGAGATCTAGCGATCATCAAAGACACTGGATCTCACAAGAATCGCTGAACCTAGTTTACCAAAAAGGTCAAATCCCCAAGGGTAAGATGATTAACATGCGACGACATCCGCTAAGGCTGCACTACTTGACTCGATCCCCATCGACAGCTGGATATGCGCAGTGAGACTTGAAGGTTCATACAGAGTAAACAACTGTCTCTCTGATAGACGCAACTTGTTTGTTCTCTCAGCGTACGTGCCAACAGACTGCAGCCCAGTTGCAATCAAGGACACTTTCTGTCAAAAGCTCTACGGTCTCTTACGTACAGCAAGGCGAGGTGACATTGTGATTTTGGCAGGGGCCACGAATGCCAAAGTAGGTCGGCCGCCCTCGAGTGAGACACATCTGGTTGGTCCTTTTGGTTTCATCATCATCATCATCATCGTTCCGCGTTAAACAGCAAAGCAAGCCTCACTGACCGCTGCCTTTCCCCAGAGTTACACGTTTAAATAAAAAGAGTGAATATCCAAGAGGAACAGGGAGTGGACCTACACAGGCGAGAAAAGATTAGATGCTGCTGCAGCCAATAAACGAAACACAGTCTGACTGTACAAACGCACTCTTTCAATCATTCTGATTCGATATCAAATGACAACACGATCGCCACTGTTCACGGTTCACTGTCATATCCTTCACTGTCTTCAGCCAGCAAGTCGACGAGTCTTTCGGACCCCAACCACGAGGGCGTGAGACACCTACTTTACCTAAGTTCGCCGTACTTTTTTTCATCCCACGTTGCCACGTCATCTGTTGGCCTCCACATGGCTTCTTCTATTCCTTAGGAGGAACACAAAATAGGGCACGATATGTTAGACGAGTGTTCGTCATACGCAACACGTGACCCAGCCAGCGTAATCTACTGAGTTTCATACTCTGAAACAAGCTGTTCTCAGAAGTGGCACCCAATACCAGATTACTAACCGCGATATTACTCACTCGGTCACTCCATCCAATCCTAGCCATACCACGTAGACATCGGTAGTCGAAAACCTCTAACCGACGAACATCTGCTACACGCATAATCCATGTCCCGCAACCGTACAACAGAACCGAACGCACTGCGGCACAGTACACACGACCTTTCAACTTCAGGGAAATATCAGACCGATGCCACAAGTGCCTCACAGTCCAGCGTAGGCTGCTCGAGCCTTGGATATACGCATACTTACCTCCAATCCCGAGCTATCATCGTTGGACACGCAGCTACCAAGGTAGGTGAAACGGTCCACAATCGTCAGCTCCTCCCCATCCAGTATCAAGTTCGGCGCTGCTGTCGTCCAGTCCTGTAACAGTACTTTGCACTTTGAAGGTGCAAAGCACATGCCGAACCGAGCAACCGATCTCGACAGTCTATCTAGTGACCGTTGTGCATGATCCGCAGACTCGAACAGGCACACGACGTCGTCTGCGTAATCTAGGTCGTATAGCTTCCCTCCATTTCGCATTATCGAAGCTAACATCTTATTAACTATCGGAACTAAACTAATCCCACGATGACTGCTGCAGTCACTCCGTGTACCCTTCTTGAAGATGGGTATAATCAGTGATTCACCCCACGATAGCGGGATACGCTCCTCGTTCCAAATATCACGAAGTAAGGTGGTAACTGATTTCATCTGCTCTTCTACACCCAGTTTGAAAAGAACTGGGGGAAGGTCGTCGGGACCGGCAGCTTTTCCCCTCTTCAGAAGCTGAATATTCGACTCCACTTTCACTTCCGTTGGGGGATCAAGTGACGCCTCTCAAGGATTCGCAGCTGCAGACGTAGGTCTTAATGCGATAGCGTATGGCCGGCTAAACTGATCCTTGAAATGTTCTACCCAACGGCCCAGTCTTTCCTGTCTACCATGGATGTGCTCCTCAGTCCTATGACACACGACTTCACTAGCCGAAGTTCGCCGCCCACCGCTGTCGCGTATAAGCTTAAACAGTCTTTGACTGTTACCTGAAGTGGACGCCACTTCCACCTTTTCGGCTACCTTAAACCACCAGTTTTCGCGCTCCTTCTTAATACTTATGGTCAACTGACGCTGCAACTGCCGACGCATCTTATTCACTTCCTTGCAGTTAGGCAACTGGTATTTTTGCTCCTTTAGACTTAGAGACTCTTGCGAGATCCAGTGTTTTTGATGAACGCCAGACACCGGACCACAGGCGAAATCTGCTACCAGGATGAATCGCTTACGTAATTCGATCACATTGCTCGTCTACATTGCTGCTGATCGGAGTTCTTGACTTTTCCGGACAGTTTCTCCTCATAGGTGTTGCGAACAGCCGAATCAGAGAGACGTTCGACGGGAAATCGGGTTTGTTGTCTGCGTCGATGACCGTTGAGTTGCAGCAAAAATCGCATTAAAACTAACGCATGGTCCGATTCGACGTACATGGTGCAGTATGATCTACAATTCTGGACAGAACCGCGCCAACGGTAGCTAACTGCGATATGGTCAATCTGACTCAAAGTACCTGTGGAACTAGAGCGCCATGTCGCAGTGCGATGCGAATCGTGTCGGAGATTCGTACTAGGTAGGAATAAACTGGAGAAGTCTTTCCCCGTTGTCTGTTCGCTGTGCAGGCAAGGCGCATCGCCCACCTAAACAGGACTCCGATGCACTCAGTTTTCCAACTTGTGCATTAAAATCACCTGCTACCACTACAATGTCAGAGCGTTTGCTCTTCCGAACAAGAGTGACGAGGTCATCGTAAAATTCGTCTTTCTCCATGTCAGTGCTGTAGTCTGTTGGAGCGTATGCCGACGCTTTACACTACTATCCTTCCGGACGCCGGCTGATCCGTGCAGTCTCATGGCACACAAGCGACTGTTGACTGGGATCCAGTCTAAAAGGGCTGCTTCAGCCTTCTCACTCAAGACTATTCCTACACCACGTTGACCCACAGCTTGAGCTGCTTCGTCTCCTGAAGTAGGAGGAAAATATCTTGACGAGACGTCAGGCGCAGTCAGTTGAATTACTCTACTCGAATCCTGAATTCGTGTTTCACTCACGCAGCAGACACCAATCGAAAATGAATCAGTCCACTGTCAGAGCCAAACACGCCTGTTGGCCAGCCTGCATTAAAGTGCGCACATTGAAGGAACCCAGATGCAGAGGCTGACGAGGCTTGAGAAAATGTGAGCTAACAGACTGAAAACCACCTACTACACTACTTGACAATAAACCGTTGCGAGTATCGGGCGTGTTATCAATGGGGATACTATGGGCAGACAGAAGGGGCAAACAGGTTGGGTTGGAGACAGAAGAGACAGGTTGAATAAAAGAGAGGGAACTCTGAGCAGTAGCATACTTATCACTACCCACCCCATCTGCGCTCGATGCAATGGGCAGCACGGTCCTGATTATCCTGCGCGACGACCGATGCAGTATGGAATTATTTGTAGGCGTGTAACTCATGGGGAATAATGGACGGGAACTGCTAGGACCTTCATCCGCTAAGCAGAAGAACGATTAGGGTTCTCAACCAAAGCCTTTGGTTCTGACAAGAACCTGACCGCAAGGCAGCGGGGAATAGCTAAGTGGGCGCCCATCTACTTGGATCACTTATTCTTCCACTCGTTTTTCCGACTGAGCTGCTAACTCAGATCAGCCCCCAACTTGAAGGATCAGGAGACTACTTCGTCAGGCCTTTACCCATTGACCTTCCAGGCATGATTGGATCTTCGTCTTGAGATAAGCCATTCTGTATTGCTCGTTGGATCATGGAGGCACGCAAGCCGTCACACCACGTCAAGGTGTAGCCTCTTTGTGACAGTTTCTATTCCTGTCGTTCTGCAAACGGGGAAGGGTTGTAGTGCTCAGGCCATCAATTGTTGGGACGATCGCAACCAGACTGTCTACTATAAGAGGTAGTCGAGGAATGTTAACATGAATGCTTGCTTATTGATACTGTTGTTGAAAGGAGAATAGTCTCTTTTGGTTGGGGAAATAGTTAGCAGGTATTGCACAGCTCGGAAATTGGGCAGAACGGTAGCTGAAAGCTGAGAATTGGAGGTCTCGCAACAGAGACTTGATGATGAATGACAGTAATACAAAAACAGACTCTGTGCTATTGAAGCAACCTTCAGTGACTGCAGACAACTCCTACGGAGACATTCCACTAATTATCCGGATTATCTTCCCTTGAATCTCGTCATACAGTAGAAACAGGATAAAGGATTCTGTCCAGACTCTTCTGTATTACCTAAGTTTGGGTAGGTTATAACTTTGTTTAGTAAGAGGGATTGAGTGATATCAGGAGGCCTCATGTGCGCGATAGTTTTGTGTACAGTACAAGAAACAAGAAAAAATGTGGTTCCTGTGAACAGACGAAGAAGGGAAACAAAATTTGTGCAGCACGAGGACGTGGTTGAAGGGCGGATACCAGTGGGGTGAATAATATTCTTCGGAAAAGTAAGGAAAGACGTTCAGGATGAATTCCAGCCGGCTTGATTGTGGGACTCTCTTAGGAAGCCTCTGAAGGTGCAGTCGCTCTCAGCTGTTGATGGTGAGCTGGCGAAAAGCCACATGAATCGGACAGTGAAAGAGGTTGACATAATCTTCAAACGCGTGTATTAATTGGCCAATTCTGTAAAAGAAACTATCCGCTGATCTCAGGGTAATCGTTCACTTCAAGCAATGTTTTTCACGAGTGTTTTGTCAATTCAATCGTCAACCTGGTCGCTGTTTACGGAACAAGGATTTTGGGCTTCACATTGGTAGAATGACGTCGTCCGCTTGCCTTTTCATTTTTACATTTACTCAGGTAATCCGATCTATTGCCATTTGTTTTTTAGTGTTCGTAGATGTCGTGGATACTGACAGCAATGATCCGAGTTAGGTCTTATCATTGCATAAACAAAACCAGAATTAGATCAACTTCCTCAGACAAATGCAATGGCTCAGTCGCTATATTTTACCTCCTTACCTCCCTTATTAATGAAATAACAATGTACATCATTTTTCAGGAATTAGGCTGCTAAATGCGGACATTCGCCGGCGGTGGGTGGATTCGAACCCGCGACACGGCTTTATCTGCCTATCGCCAGTCAGTAAGGAAGCAAACTCTTCTGTAATGCTTGTTTCTTGTCCTCTCGTGTTTTTAGTATGTTCGCAAAACTTATCTGATTGTATTTTCATTTTTGTTTTTTGAATTCAGCTTCTCATGTGTCGAGGTCTTCGTGAACATCTGCTCGTTCAGTGGTTCTCATTACTCGCAATCAGTCCTGTCACCAGTCAAATGTACGAGAATAAAAGTTTCCTTCTCAATCACGATCTTCGTCAGGCGATACAGCAATTGTTGGCCGCTTTAGATGAATTTGAATTACCCATGGAGTTAGTATTGTTACGCGAGACTTAGTCATTCGCAAATGAACTATCTTCCCTGCATTTTTAACACATTTTGCAGAATATTTGGTTGCATATTACTATAACTCAGGCACATTGCCGGCACATCACATTTCCGCTCTAATCTACTGTCATCATTCATTCACAAGTGAAAATTCCATGATTGATTTTTCTCTTTGTTTGAATCACGCGCATTTTATGGTTTCTACCGATAACACCCTTCTCCACCAGTCTTGATTCAATCTTTCTTTCGTTTGCTTTCGTTTTTTTGAGTGAATATCTTATGATTTCGGGAGTTTTCCTTCTTCCATAATTTATACGGTATGCCGCACCATTGTCTTCGATCCCAGTAGGCACAGTCTTCCTTTATATTTTCTCTGTTGTTTAACTTTGCTTTCTATGTAGTTAATCTGCATGGATTGATTTATTAATAATACATCAGGCATTGTTATATCCACGGTCTTCGTTTACCTGAAGAAGAAGTTTCCAGCCCAACTGACGAATCCCACCTGATATATATTATATTACATCAAATGCATGAGCGAAAACCACGTGAAGGCAACAGTGTGAGATTGGCCACGAATCTGACATTCCAGAATCCTGCTCTAAGTCATTCATTGTTCTTGCTAAATCAGAGCTTTTCTGTGGACGTCGTACTACATAAGTTACCCCAAAACAATGGGTTGTCTCAGGGGCTCCACAGAATTTTGTTCAGACGAACAAGTCCAGGAGGTAGCGAAACGAAGGAATGTGTTTACAACCCTTTGGGGGCCGGGTGCTCAATAATTCAGTTTATATCCGTTTTGGTCATTTCGGACCATGGGAAAAATCCTTCCACAATCTAAAGCAGAATTGATGTTTGGGAGGTTTAGCTTTCAGTGTTCGGGGAAAACCGATATCCAAGGAACTTCGTAAGAAGAACCGTGCACACAATGAACGAGGAACCGAACAGAAGGGAACAGTCAAACCGAAGGGTCATTCTTCCGTACACCAAACATATAGCTGAGTTAACCGCAGTATTACTCCAAACTCAAGGAATCACGGTTCTGCTTGGATTGCGACAAGTGCTTTATTGGTCAAACCGGGAGAAAATTGACTACTCGAATGTACAAGCACAAACTAGCTGCGAGAAGACACCATCCACTCTCTCATCCATCGACGAATACTAAGAACGATAAATTCAATCTGGATAACGTTGTGCTCATGGATCAAATAACTATGGGACACGCGAGAGAGTTCTCAGAAGCCCATATAATTCACTCAATAGACACGTCGATTTGGATCGTTTGTATATTTGGATTAGACGCAGACATCTCAGCGAGCCGAGAGAACCGTAATTCAACTTATGCAGATCCATAATCATAAGTCTGAGTCATTTTTACGGAACTGAATCACACAATATTAAAATACTTAAAACCAGATTAAGCTTCTCAGGTCGCATATAAATCTAAGGTCAAACATCAAACCAACAGAGATCAAGTGGAAAACAGACATACTTTCCGGGCCGAGGTCATCGATGAAGTTCAGGGTCAAAAGCAATAACAACCCCATCAATAGAGGTGAACCCCATCAACTGCGAACTAACACTGACGATATCATCTCGACTGTTGATGAAGCGGTTGCGATCTAAATGTCAAGCTTAGTCACCAGAACCCCATAATAAACGAATATGTATTTGTGATCGAGTAACTGCCCAGAACAAAATCGGGGCCTCCCGTTGTGTCTTATCATCCCACTTCACTGAACTAAGTTGGTGAGGAGTGTCGAGTGCCGGATGAGCGCCTAGTCGGTAGAAGATGAATCCGTGATGCCCATTCTTCTCAGCTTTACCTGTAGACGTTGGAACTGCGACCCTAAACGTGTCTCCTGTCTGACTTTGATACAGCTATTGAC
Organism: Fasciolopsis buskii; assembly: GCA_008360955.1. Taxonomy (NCBI): domain Eukaryota; kingdom Metazoa; phylum Platyhelminthes; class Trematoda; order Plagiorchiida; family Fasciolidae; genus Fasciolopsis; species Fasciolopsis buskii. Next base: position 17,735 of record LUCM01002825.1, on the reverse strand, counting down.
TGTCCCTCAGTCGACAGAACAGAGAAGGCCTGAGCCAATGATCGGATGGGAGAATTGTATTGTATATATCGTGGGGCCGATATGGCAATACGCGACAATGCAAATCCACAGTAGGTAGGTGTCGTGCGGTCGAAGCGAGAACTTTCGGAAGTGCCGCACAACAGGAGACGTACAGATCTCGTTAACGTTAAAAAAACGCAACAAACGGAATAGATATCAATCAATCAGAATAGATGACAGGCGTCAAAGTAGATCTAGGAGGAAGTGGTGTCTGAGAATAATCGATTTTCTCTGGAAGATCGATGCCACTACAGATCATTTACGACGGCGCTAGCGGAAAGCCATGCTCGAAGCTCCCTACAGTTCTACTAAGACGAAGTTAACATATTTTGTGGGGAAATATTTAGTAGAGGTTGCATTAAGGTATAAAACCCCGAGTGAATGGAGAGCCGTATTCCAATGAACCCAGTGGAGTTCATCCAGGGACGTAGATGGAGATTGCTTAAAATAAGGTCAGAATCGGTGCACTTTTAAATAGTTCAAATATTCTATGGATAATGAGATCACGAAACCTTTCAACAAGTAAATGTTATCGCTGGCCCGGCATCCAAGTGAGCTAGTGCTTGGGGCATTAACCCCTACCCTCAGTGTATAGCAGACGGAAAGTAGTGTGCGTTACGTGGTAAAAACAACGTATTCGTACGAAAATCTGAACGACGAGAACCCTCTTGTTAATTTCATTTTGGTTTTTGTGAGTTTGTTTCATTCAAAATCCAAGCAGTTCGGTTAAGTGAACCGTACTTCGTCGGGGTGCCACCATATTGGCTGTTATCTGTGGCGCTTCGTGAACGCATTTTGTTCAGTTCATTTTGATTTGCGCAACTCTAACCTTGTATAAACGTGCTCCGGTTTTGGTCGTTACTTCATAGCACCAGCTACCCAAGGCGAAAAATGAGCAAAAAGTCAAAGATCAACTGCAAAATAGTAACTTAGGGAAACAGACAGAAGAAAATTTTCGAATGCAAGAACATCAGTGACTGCGAGCCAAGTCAGCACAGGGGGTGCTAAAACGCTCCCAAATTGGCATTGATAGATTTGTTGGTAAAGTCGTAAATTGAACATTCTCGATTTTTTCTCCAAAGGCTGAAACACAAAGTATATTAATCATTTCATATCTTGAGTACCGCAGTTGATAAGTTTGCGAAATGCGAATGAATAACTACGTGAATAGGCCATAGTTCACAAAAGTTCCTTAAGTCTATACTATATGCAAATAAATAGTCCTTTAGGCCTCCAATGTTTTAGTGAGTCTTATTACTCAGTTTTAATGAGGTCTAATTGTGAAGATCATTTGGTCTCGTGACTTACTGGTAGTTGCTCGCCCTTTGTGGGTTACGCCGTTTTGGGTATGGTTTTCGTTATTTTTATATTAAATGGATGGGTGAGTTTCCTTATTGATTTTATGAACACGTGTTACTTGTGTTAGAGGGTATCTTGTTACTACTGAAACGAAAGCATTTATCTGAACATGAATGTAAGATTTGTGCTAAGTTGATGCTTACAAATTGTTTCTACCATTGAGTGCTTAATTACGCTCTCGCATTCGTAAAACTTACTCGTTTTCTGATGTGCATTACTGTGGAGCACCTGGATGCTGTCCCTTGAGAATGGCATTAGCTAGTTTACGGAACTTACTCAGATACGGAAACAATTACGAAACTTGCTTGTTAGATTAATGTTTAAGGTGCTGTCTTGGATATCACTATCTAACTTATCTTCCTTTGCCATTTCATTCTCGAGTTTCTGTTTTTCCCTTTATGTTCATGTGAAGAATGCGCGATATCCGTTTCTGTCATATTCCGCTGTCTGGTAATTCCGTTATAAATAGTACGACAAGAAATGGGTCGACGCACAGCTCTAGGTCGTGTTTATATACGTGGGCACCCCAGAATATCGATGTGGAGACGAAGAAAGTAAGTGCTGAGGGTTGCTCTTGTCCAGACTATGAACAGTCGATCAGAGATCTATGCGGTGGGTTCTAAGGCTTTTCGTTGTTTGTAATAAATAGGCGATAGCACAACGTCTCGTGACTCAGAATTAATCTACGGCGATTTAATGGGAGTAAGTGTGGTATGTGCGAATGAGGCGCCAGATATCTCGGGAATGTTTTTACGAGTAAAACAGTTTCGTGTGTCTAATTGGTTGTAGTGACAAGGAAATAGAGGGAGAAACTGAGTATGCTGTCGCATCAACCAGCGGCGCAGTTGATTCTTCGCTAAATGATCCAGTAGAAGCTTCCCGTAAAGTAGATCTTTCGTGTAATGTAATTTTAGCTTTCAACGCAGAAACCCTGGTCCGAACACAATGCATTAACATGGACGGTAAAAATCAGTTATAATTGGGGATGAAACTTTTGCTGTAAATAGACTTGGCTCCTGCGATATCCGTAATATCTTTGATGTCTCAAGCGGCGTTGCAAATGCACTTATCAGTAGAGGCAACCAGAACTCATTACGACCGTCTAGTAAGTTGCACTTAAAAATCTATCAATTTTTAAAGCCAAATTTCTCATGAACGCATAGGCGTCAACATTCGGTGATGGAACTCGGGATGTTAAGTGTCAGTTAATGACAACATCCGTCCTGGATCAGTTGAACATGAAAAGTGCCCATGGGAAAACGGCTTGATCTGGCACGAAAGTTTGTGAGTTGGTAATTGGTAAGTTCAAGACCGTGTTGCTTCCACTCTGTATATATTGTTTGCTGTATAGGCTACCAAGAAGCCACGGTACAAACATCACGAGAAAGGATTAGACGGTGCGTCCAAAGCTGCAGGTACTCTACTCAAGACGATGTCAGAAACTCAGGGAGCATTGGTGTTCAGTATTCCGTGACAACGGTGATTCACCTGCTAGTTGCTTTTAGATTAATCTTCATCAAGAAATGAGATATATATACATATATGTATCCGAAATGAAAGCAGTGGCGACGTATATATCTGTCAGTCTTGCATGTATATACCGCGCGTCTTCATTTCTGCAGTCGCATATAACATCTGCCACTATCAGTCTATATTGCCACCGTAAATACCCTCCTTCAACATGGTAAATAATAGTGCCATTTCCTTTTTTTGCTATTCAGATTGAAAAATATTTGCAGGAAAATTCTCCGCCAAAGATCGACTAATAAAATAAGGTAAAACCAAAAAAGTCCTCCTTCAATGTACATTTTAATTCCCTAATCTGTTAATAGAAGATGCATATATATGCCGATGATTTTTGTTTGTTCCTGGCGCTTCCAGTTATGCGCCTGGTGCATCGCGAAAGGTAAAATTGCACGTCGGACCGTTACATTGTGTATTAAGTAGCGGAATTTAAGTTCGTCTTAGGCATTTCGCGCAAGCGAATTGATTACTTGCGAATCCCAGTTGAGAGATTCAAATTTGGCATTACCTGCGACTACATGGACCGATTTCGAGCGAATTCAAAAAACGACCCAAAACGATCCCATTTTTGTTTCAAAATGGTACATTTGGGGACGATTTTGGGTATGTCTGGGGACTGTTTCCGGGCTTTTGTGTTGATTGGAATGGTGATTGCGTGAAACGAAGAACTGCATGCACGAATAGTTGCCCGATAAGCCAAAAAGCAACGCCAAGGGCTGTTTCCCATAGACCAACCGTTTGGTGGCTTACAAATTCTACAAAATATTTTAGATGTACGATAGGTACGTTCGACCGAACCATTGCCTGCTCTGTGGTGTTGGATGGCAGGGGTCTTTTCAGTATTAAGCATGCACATGGCAAGCAAGAATAGTTTGTCAACGACGAAAGAGGGATTCTACATGCAACAACGATGCAAAAAAACGAAAAGTGATTAAGAAGTGGATGTGGCCCAGTGAATAAGAGGAGGCAGAAGAACGCACAAGAAGACGATCCGAAGTTATATCTGAGGGCATTGCATGTACAGTCTGACGAGTAGAATACTGAAAGGGTACCCAGGGATGAGAACACAGTGTGTTGTGCTGGACGGAAACTTAGATGCATCAGGTGGTAATGGAAAATGGGAAGAAATTATGAAACCGAACGGAGAAATTTGATGCAGATGAGGTTTTTCAGGTATGTTTTATCACACAGAATTTCAACTGGGAGCAACGGTGGAGGATGAGTTGGAAGTAAAGGTGTGCCACTAGCTGGTGGAGAACAAGATGAACCCAGGGCAACGACTGGTGCGGAAACATGTCGCCAAGCAGACGAGCAATATTAGCGGCCCAGAGCAGAAGGTAAGTTGGCACCCAGAAACGAAGAGCGCGGAGCTTTGCGCGAAATGCTCGAACACCGCAGATAATGTTTTGCTCGGTTTCTTTTTATAAGATGAGGTGAGATGAACCTTGGGAAGGAGTAGAGAGAGACCGATTTATGGGGTTGCAGTTGCAAAGTGTTACTAAGGGGGTGCTGACCACAACGGTGCCAGTGGGTGAGGCTGACCAAATGCTGGACACCCAACCTGAAAAACACCTTTAAGAAGTGAACCCCGGGGGTGTGATTCGCCATACTATCCGCACCCGCACATCGCTGCTGCCAACTGCCCTCCCGACCGGCGCTGGCAAGAGCGGAAAATCTGACAGCGCCCGCACCGAAGGGATTAGCGCGAGCGTATAATAGAGGCAAGCAGGATGATCAGGTGAAGATCAAACTGGAGATAGAAAACACAGTAAACTAGTTCCAGTCAGGGCTTGCCTTGTCGGATGCAGTCTTAAAACCGGAATCCATAAGCAGATCCTCATGTCAGGTTTAGCCGGAAATTTCGTTGAATGACGTGACAGCAGGAATTTGTCCCGTTTCTAGCTGCCAAACATGGGCCGATCATCCGCTTCCCTGGAATATTGCACTGAAGATGAGAGGGGCATTCTGGAGTTTGTTAATTAAGGGTATACGATGAGGGCCGATAAGGAAAAGATCCGAAACATATGACCCCAATTAAATAGCACACAGACGGCTTCGTGTAGCACTTCACTAGTGGTAAGCGGGAAATAAGTCATCGCGCATTGATGACGACAACCTGGACCATGAAGTGCATGGTGCGACAGAAGGCGTGGCTGACAACTGATCAGGGAATGGAGATTCATAAACGTCAGATGGTGAGGTGCATTGAAGAAATACATTTCAGAAATGTGGATGTTTTTCTTATGCGGCACCTACGGAAACAAGAATATTGCCCAATTCATTGGCTTTGTGAGCCGTGATAAATTTATTCATTTCCAGCTGGAATTCGGCACAGAAAGGGATATGGAGTGCTAGCTTGTTTCACAGTTAACCTTGAATCACGCAAAAAAAAATTGGTCCCGAGAGATGATTTTGCGTGGGGAATAAGCTGAAAAAAGTCCGCATGTCTCAATTGGTATAATTTATTGTAAGGATTGATTATTTTAAAGAGAGAGAACAACTTGTGCTGGAGACGGCCAAAGCACAGCTTGACCAGTTGGAGTGATTCGTACTGTCAATGATAAGAGGGGTGAGAGGATGCACCTACTAGTTGTTTGGCAAATGAACACTAAATATTCCCGAGGGTTGTATGCGCACCTCCTCGGGAGCACTCTGACTTATTTGATTGGTGGAACGCATTATTAAATGATTTCCCTTGGTCAACCTGATGGCTTTATTTAGCCGGTGGATAACAGAAGTCTCTAGTTAGGTGAAACTTTTGCTGAAGCGCGATAATTTTGCGCTCCGTGGACCCTGCTGACAGAAACTGGGTCCGTAAACAGAAAATGACCATTGTGTGCCCATTGAAAATCTGTTCGTCGTCATGGGGAACTGATATTTTGCACAAAATTTTTCGTCCGATCAGCATATTAGACCAACTGGTAACCAGGGCTGTCCGACTTTCCACCTCGGGGAGGGAATTTCGCTAGTCATGCGTCCAGTGAAATCACGGTTACGTAGCCAGTGAGGTCGCAACACTGTTTAATCATAGAGCACCTGATTACTGGACCTGCCCCACCAGGGGACCGCCCGCACAGTTGCACGTTTGTGACCGATTCTACCCAGCCACCCGTTATCTAGCCCCATTCTTAGGCCAAAGGAAACAGCACACAATAATGAGTAACTTTATTCTCAGTCAAAATATCAAAAATACAACATTCGTGTTTTCTGTGTACAGTCGAACGAGATGAAAGCGCATTGCTGCTTTTACCGGGGTTTAGAAATTCTTTGCATGGATATAGTAAATGCTCACGCATGATCCACTGGAATAAGTACACTTTAGTAAGGTGAAATGCACTTACAAAGGGATATCCGTGAAACGAGAAAATCTCTCTTCTGCATTCTTGAATAGAATGAACATTCACTTACCGTGGATAAATCTGCAAATGTCCTGGCCGACACAAGTAAGCAGAATGAAGGCAAATAGAATGGGTGGAAAATGCATTTTCAAACAACAGTAATTGAGCTACAGCAAGTTTCCTGTTACCGCTTAAAGGTGTCCAAATCCACAACCTCTGTATCCTCAGTCGCGTCCTGTAGCAAAGTTACACTTCCGTTTGACTGATCTGTATTACCGGCGCTGATGATCTCCGGACATTTCTTTCCGCGTCATGCAACCGTGCGACGATAGCCCCTTCTACGGCTGACGCAGTAGCATTTTTGAAGTGTTCCTGTAGCAGCACAGCTTTTACACTGATTTTTAAGTTGAAATAAACCTAATTACGGCTTACTAACGATCACCTGTTTTAGTTCCATTTTTTTGAACTGCATTTTGTTGTGTGTTCCAGAATAATTTACCTCACGTGCCATGTCTCTAGCTAGTAATCTAGTCATTACTTACCGGACACAACAAGGAGCAGTGTCACCATAGATGGTTGTTAAGATGAACTCCTATATTTTTTAGCGGGAAAAACTATTTACCAGCTGCCGACGATTTTCACTATGTAGAACTGTCAGATCCAGTTGCTTCAGAGCTTGCGCACTTGACAAACGGAAATTGGTCGACAGTCTTCCTTGGTAAACGGAGCACCCTAAAAGATGCAGCTGCTGCTTGGTAGCAAATGCCACTTACGATAAGCTTTTGTTTCATCTCTCAATGTAGTTAATATTTCTATTTCAACTGGACTTATTAATGTAAAAATGACGCAAATATTATAATGCGCACCACTTGATGTTGATGGGTTACAGACATACCGCCCAGGCGGTGAATCTTCTTGTGAATAGAAATTTCTCTTTAGTTTTTTGGTTGCATTATCGTTAGTCTAACAACGGCCTACGGTACTCTTTTGATGGGTAGTCCCATAGTTATTGTCTCATCACTGGATGACCTGCCTCTGAATGCCTCAGACCTCGTCTTACAAAGCTTGGAAATGAATTACGCAAAAAATGATGACTTACTTGTGTGTATCATTACCTTGACTAATCGGAGATATGTGTTTGGCGCAACAGGTGCATGAGATCTCAGCAGTCGGCGGAACCGTGCTCCATCGACATTCGGCACATAAGCCGCAGTCTCATCCGGTGTCAGCCACGACTTACTCAGTATGCGAGCATCCTCGTTTTCATCATCCAACAGGGTGACGACCGCAAAGAACTGCAAGGCGGTACTTATAAACAGCCATTGATCGGTTTCATATTGAGAACAACTTTTTGGTTTTAGGATATATTTATCACAAGTTAAGTACAATAATTACAGTAATGAAATGGATGGAAAGTGTGAAAGTGCAGAAACCGAGTGCTTTGCACTCAGTGGCAGTTTATTTTGCTCACTAAGTAGCCTCCCAGTTACAACCATCATAAAAAGTATACTTTAGAAGCATTGATGGAGACCGTATGTAATAAATGACTGCATGCTACGCAATATCTAAGGTTGACTGCAAATAAAAAAATAGTACATTTATTTGCTGTTGACGATTGGTGCACATGTTCAAAGCACATTGTTAAGAGATTAGAAAAGACACTGTAGTGAACTGACCATAACCATAGCCTTTGAAATAATTTTCGAATCAATTGTGCACTCATACATACACGCGTATTTCTTTTAGGACGCTTAACTGGACTTCATCAAGTATCCATAAAAATTACCAAACAAGAACACGTAGAAGCTAAGTGTTTATGGCTACATTATTTGTGCATATTAAGTAGTATCCAAATGCTTATACACAGTGTGAATGGGATGAACATTTTTGACGTAGTTTTATTGTAAGACCGAAGGACGTAAATTCGTCTAATTTATCTCTTAAGAAGACTTCAACGATAAAGCACAAGATTTACGAAGTTTTATGCGAAGTATAACTGCCACGTTCTATCGAGAATATTAACGAAAATTATGACAGGCTGTTGCTTACAATAAATTGAAGAATTAAAAGGCAAACATTAATTAATTCACAACGATTAAATAGGCAGGTCCATGATGGCACATTCGCCATAAGTATTATCCCGGCTAAGGCTCTCATGAAATATACAATATACAATATATAATGATAAGGATATGACAGCGCAATATTCTTCTGGTCACTTTTCGGAATTCCGTTACTGGCCCTCATAATGCAATCCATTGATAGAGATCCTGATATGTTTATTTGTGACATGATATAGCGTGCTTGCTAGTGAATCTCGATGGTGTTCAATCGGGATGGGGAGGTAATTTGATAACCATCATTGCCTTCCGAAGACAATGAGATGCAATCTTTCAACCCCTACCTGGACCGGAGATATACAACCAAATTTAAGCATGTGTACTCAAAGAGACACTGCTGCAGCAGGAGTACATGGGACAAGGAATTTGCGCAAGATCGTGTGGAAGAGATTGCAGATCAAGGGCACAAATCTCCGTGTTTTTGCTATTTTTTTCTTCAGGAGAAATGAAAACTGACCCCTTTGACGTCGCCCACATCTCCACTAATAACAACTTAAATTTTGTACGCAACTGTCACATTTACTATGTGAAAGGAACGTCTATAAGTTCTTTAAGAAAACGTAGCATAACGACGTAACTCATACCAACCGTCCCTTTGTAACTGAATGTCATTTTGATGATTCAGCCACGGACCGCAGTATAAGGCCACAAATCTTTTAGCCAGCAAGAAACACTTATTGGCAGGCTTAGAGTGTACGCATTCAGATGAGAAAAAATGTAAGAACATTGAGTCCGTTGTTAGGTCGTCAGCCGTATATTCGCAACAGTCATTATCGATTCGTCAGACCTCCATATCTCAAGGCCAACATCGGGATCACTTAACATATATTCCTATTTGACTGTTCATAAAATGTCCGTAAAAGATAATCCTGTATGTTCTAGTAAGTGCCGGAGGTACGAATACGTTAACCAGCCACCAATACTCGAAATCAAGCCAAATGCAGAAAATTTTGTTCCTATAAAGGCAAATTTCCGTTATTCCCAGGTTATGAAGCTGAATTCAGCTACGGATTGCAATCAGTAGTCAACTGCATATGGATAAATATACGAGACTCGTTTTAGTGGTCAGCATGACAGCTGTCACGCGCTCGTACCCGATCACCCTGCTGCTCCAGATATGGCATAAAAACCCCTTTCGTTCGATTCACATCATTGGCACTTCTGATTCGGTGTGATTATATCGCTCTTGTGCGCAAATCTATTACGGAAAGAGAATCCGGCATGTACGTAATGAAATTCGTGCGTTTACCGCAGGTTTCAACTTACGCACTGCATTCTCATTTGCTGGGAAAGAGTTGGTGGGCCAATGAGATGTTTTCTGCGAAGCATGCAGAAAATTTGCGCCTACACACGTTTGGCACAGCAGCATGCACAGATTGTGCCAGCAGGGGTGATAAGCCGATAATGTCTGGACTTGGTGTATTGACTGCCAAGCAAGGTGATACTATGAAGGCTGGAAGAAGATTTGTTATATGTAGAGTCAGCAGCTACTTGGGCGTGTAGGGTGATGAACACGTTGCTCCAGTTTAGAGCGCGAATTGGTATAGGGAGTGACGCCAATTTGGCCCGAAATTGTGCTTGAATGGAAAGAACCTAACGCTGAGCTGGCGCTGGGCTAGGTATGCGGTGTTGTGCAAGTTCGAGCAGTGCGACTTTGTGATTATTCGTTGAAGTTTTCTGGTACTCCAATTCTGATTACAGTGATGTTGAGAGAGAATGATACGTTGAAAACATTTGTACCCCATGTAGACTTCTTAACATACTAAAAACATTCGCCAAGGCATACAGTTGAGAAGAATTTCTGGAGGACATTGGGAGCAGAGAGTTATGACCAGTATACGCTGGGAAGATTGAAATAGCCAGCTGTAATTTTAGCAGATGTATAGTCTAATTCAAAATGAAACTAGTTAGTGGTAGAATCCACCTATTACACATTCTATCCCCAGGGGACTCTAGACACTGATAGTAAGTGCTTCCTGATTTTGGCTGGCAGTAATGGCCATGAGGATTCACAAATATTGCATTATGGGGGTTCATCGATGATGTGAACAGAAACTGGTTGCTTTATTTAGGCGAGATAACATACATGGCGTGTGGGGCAAGGGAGGTTAAAAAAAGCCAACGAGAAACGATCCCGACATCTGCGCTTCGGCTGCTAAATTTACATTGGAGTTAGGGGACAGTGGAAGTGATCTCACGGATCTTACTTTGTTTGCTAAAGACCTGGCGTAAACGAGTAGAAAGGAGTGTATTTTTAAGTGGGTATTTAGGGATTACGAGCAACCAGCTGAGTTGCTTTTGTTGAAGGTCGGAAGGATAGGAAGGTAAACATACACTTCGTGCCAAAAGCTGGTGGTGGAGAATGCATTAGATATGGTGGAAGGCGAAGGGACTATCTGGCAGCGGCTGTAAACTGACGTGTTTGGGGTAAGAAAGAGCCTTAAAAGATCAGCGCCGTTGAAAGATATTAAAACTGAGTCAGAAGGTAAGTCGTTGCATTCGTGGAGTTCGCGAATGTTAACGTTTGCGGTGGGCCAAAGGAGACCGGTGGCTTGATGGTTCTCCAGATCACCTTAAGGTTGGATAAATGCTAAAGTAGACTTCCGACAATGAGACCTTGTGTCGATATCTGTTGACTGTTATTCGGCATGTTGGTGCCATCGGTAAAGGTTAGGGCGAGTGGAGAGAGCAGAACCATAGAGATAATTTGTCCCGAAGCCGTCTCCGAGAGGCATGCATCATTCTCGAGCATGAGTCACCTTTTGGAGGGTGAATAATGACTGTACTTTTGGACGACGAGGCCATGAAAGGTGAAGCAACCTTTATTTGTGGGTTGTCTGATTAGTGAGGAAAGAGTCCGAGGTTGGGTTTAGTGTAGAGGATGTAGGTTTTCCATAAAATTGCGGAGAAATGCAGGCAAAACCATTCTCAGTGGGCACGGTTGACTTCCATACCAGTTTACTTAACGAGTTCAAACTGTCCTCAGATGGGAGCCTAACGGTTCTGCCCCGAGAATTTCAGTGAGCGGGGAGGGGGCATCTGAGACATAAAGATCCGACTCGGCATAAGTTGACGGCAGACAGGTAACCAAGACTAATTGTAGGGCGAAGATGTGCATTTCCAGCTCCAGAGTTCCAGGCCATATTGCAGGGGACGATGGACTTTTTCCTCCGGACCGCTTCTTTAACCAAACGTTGACCGTCCAGCGCGGTCATCATTTGCGCGTTGCTGATGCACACTCCTTTTGCAAGCTCCTTTCAAATATACTCAGCTTCCTTCCGCTTCTTACTGTCTTTTCCTTGTACCGGTCAAGTGTCGGGGTTATCGGCACTACAATCGTACATAGCCGGGTAAGTGTGAAGCTTAAGTGGTCCCAACGGTTAAGGGCAAGTAAACGTAATGCGAGAGCCGCGTTAAGACAGTCGTACTTATAAACTGGTGAGCCCGACGCGGTTGACTGGCCACGTGAATCTCTATTATTTTGCTGACGCTCTGTTTGCTTTTTCAAGGGTGAATTTTACCGTTGTTTTTTATTTTTGCCGAGTGCCTTTTCGTCTTGATGTTTGCTAATTACATTTCCCTACAGTACGTTTTATTAACTTCTTTTTTTTCAAATGCGTTGTTATGTCCACCGAGCTAAAACCCTCGCCAGACCAAACATTAGGGGCCGAAACTCTTCATATAATTTCCCTCACGCTGTCCAAATCTCAGCTTTGGCTCACTTTAGTTGAACTGAAATTTGAGAATTTCAGAATGGTCAGCAGCTTCAGCCGTTTTCGATGGGTCCTGGGCCGTCTTCACCTAGATATAACCTTTTATGTAGGGGACATCATAGTACCTTCTCGCAATTACGGAGCGTTGAAGGCTGTTAAAAACCGGACTGATCGCATTGAAGATCGGCTCATCCGGCAGTTGCTTCAAGTGGTGAAATTCGGGAATAAGAAACCCGCAGAGATATTGCGGAAAATGCGGCGTCTAAGGCGGATCGTCCGGCGACGACTCGATGTTAAGAGAGCTGTGGCTTCAATGGCTTTCGCCGCATCTACCTCTGTCGTTTGGTGCTACCCGTAGGCATTTTCCAGAGGAGGCCGCACAAATGGCTGCGTTGTCGTCAACCGAATCGCTTCTCAGCACACCGAACTGAAAAAAACAGCTACTTTGCGGCTGACCAAGAGTATTGCGGCAAACCGGTCCAGTTCCCGTCGTCATTACAAGGGTGACCTACGGTATAGACACCGCGACAGCCAAAACTTTCAGTCGCTTCACTGTCTAATTTCAAACAAGTAACGTCCAGCCAAGACAGAATTGGACCACGTGATGGAGCTGGACATCATGCGAACTCCTAGCAGTCCTTGATCCTCTCCTCTTCCCACAGTACCTAAGTCCAATGGCCAATAGTCACTTTGCGCGGAATTCGGAGCACTTAATGGGTTCATCGTTCCGCATAGGTACACGATCCCCCATATAAATGGTCTCACTTAGTCGCTATCTGATCGCAGGGTCTTCAGCCGCATGGATTCAGTATGGGCTTACAACCAAGTCCCCGAAGAGAAGATCGGCACACCAAAAACAGTGGCAATCACGGCTTTTGGGCTGTTTGAGTTCGTGAGGAGGTCTTTGCGGATCGGCAACACTGCTGAAACCCCCCGAAGGTGAATGCAAGATATCAATCGCGATTTAGAGAATATGTTCATGTACCTGAATGACAGGTTAGTTGCAAGCCACTCAGTGGACGACACTCCGTTCATCTATGCGCCCTTTTCGGTCGCCTTAGCGAAAATGGCGCAAAGATTAGCGCCTCCAAAAGTGAATTCGGAAATCCCAGCGCCAAACTTTTAGGGCATACCGTCTCGTCCTCAGGTATGGCTCCATTTCCAGACCAGGTGACTGCTATGCGGAACTACTCAAAGGCTCATTCTTATCAACACTTACAATGGTTTATCGGCTTATTTGACTTCTATCGACGTTTCATCCCGATTTGCGTGGAAAACACTACCCACTTACAGACCTGTCACGGCGAGTTAAACAAAAGTTTGCATTTCCCGAGGCTGCGAAACAGGCGTTCACTTCCGTTAAAGACGCTATCACCAGAATGGCGCCACTCACCCATCCCGACCCTTCAGCACCAATACCCCTGTTAACCGACGCTTCAAACATTGCAGTCGCAGCTGGATTTTAACAATACACGGACGGTTCTTCGAAGTCTTTGGCGTTCTGTTCCACTCGGGTGCAGCCGGTAAGGTCGAAATACCACAGGTTTTAACCTCACCATCCGGCATTTGAGGCATACATTAGGGAGTTTACTATTCAAGGCGTCCACAGACCGAAAACCGCCTTTTTGCGCGTTGCTTTCAGCCTCCACCAGTAACCCGCCGCGGAAAGATCCCACATTTGGAATTTTTCATGAGTGACTATAGAAATAATGTGTCTGGGCCACACAGCCCTGTCGCTGATGCAGTTTTCCGTATACACCAAATTTATTTTTCTTCAACATCCAGCACTTAACTCAGTGCGACGGCAGAAGCCCAAGTGTTGGATTCTGATGTCGGCCAACCTGATTTCGACAGGACAGCTCCTTAAACTTATCGGTTATGAATAGCAAGCAGCTATAGAATGCGACTGTTTTCGACGCATTGCAAGGTGGTTTAGGGCCGGTGGTGCCAGCGGCTCAGCTCTACCCCACATTTCATGCGTTACACAACCCCCCCACCCGGGTGTGGCTACTTGGCTGAAGCTAGTGACCAAGCGTCTTGAGTAGCTCACCATTACGCGCGAAGTGCGCCAGTGGTCTCGCTTCTGCCTCCGATGCCAAAGAATAAAAATCCGTTGGCATACCAATGCTCCATTGGCTAAGTCCCCGGAAATTAGACTCGTTTTCACCACGTACATTCTGATTCTGTGAGGTCTCTCCCGCCGACTCACGGCTGCTTCTGCATTCTTACTTATGACGACCGCATCACTGTTTGGCCACAGACCATAACAATCCCTGATTTGCGTCAGAAGAGGCAACGAAGGCATTCTTGGCCGATTGGGTGTGTATAGTTGGTTTCCCCGCTGTAGTGACTACCGACCGTGGCTCATGTTTCGACGGGCGTTCTCAAGTCTGATTAAAACACGGCTGCGAACATAGTACCGCCCTCAGACTAACGATGTGGTGGAAGGATTTCACGGGCAACTAAAAGCCGCTCTGCGAGCCGAGGCCAACGTGATGTGAAAGGAAATTTTGCCCTTAGCACATTTAAGCCTGGGAGGTTATTTTAAGGAGAACTGTACTCCATACTTAGGGAGCTTGGGTTTGGTTGAGCGCTTTTCCTCCCCGGAGAGTTTGTGGCTTTGTCGAGACTCATGCGATTCAAATATGGTGGCTGTGCGAAACGTCTCGAACATCACACGCGAACGTTTAGTGCCAATCATCCAAGGATTTTCGGGGTAAATTCCGGTCACATTGGATACCTCAACACACTTTTTCTTCCGCGTTGATGGTGGTACCACCATGTCCTGGTTCCTTTTTGTTGGTAAAACGCGGTCCTAGAGCTTTTATTTTGTACGTCGCCTGCCGATATGACACAGTTTCTATCGATCGTATCAAAGCTGCCACCGTGGGATGTGGAATGGCCGACTGACTTCTCACAAATCGTGAGTCTCAACATCCCGGTCGAGTCCAGCCGCAACCTGCGCTGCCCATGGAGGCTCCTGGGGGGCACACGAGGCCGCAGCACCACCCATAGTTCCAGATATGCGAAGCAATCGTTGCGGTTGCATGATAAAGCTAACCGTTCGTTTTTCAGATCTGCTTACAGTTTTCACACCAGATAGTTGAATATTGCTCTCTTTTGTAAATTCATGGTCATAACTAACAGAGTAACACATTTCCCACGATTACGTATACCCCGAAGAACATGTCACCTTCGCACTGCACCGACAAAGGCAGCACCAAGCGCTATTTCGATGGCCGCCGCCAAGTCAGATATCAGCCTGTAATCACGAGCGCCCTTTCCAAGTTTTACTTTATATTCTCCTAGAAGAACCTTTAGGATCGAGGTGGTTCCACTGACTTCAGCACGACAACCATCGTGCCCGCGGTCGATGTAGTTCACGAATCAGAAGACGAAGGTTAACTGCGATCATATACTCGCGTTGACCCCATCTAGCCAATAACTCCGACGAGTTTCAGACACGTAGGAATGGGACGCGGTCAAATCCACCGTTTCGACCGGCGCACATTAGGCAGGCGGCTGGGATTCAGCATTGTTTGGGAGCAGCTAGGTTAATGGTTTTTATCCCAGGTGTTCAAATCCTAAAGGTATTTTTAGGTTGGCTGTCCGCCCCACGGTCAGCTCCCAAAAGGTAACGCACATGGGACCACCAAGTGAGAGGCCAATTTTCCCATTGACGAGCGATGCCAAGTACGTGGGGCCACACCCTGTGGATGGCCTACGAGACCAGCTCCAGTGTTGCCCCGGGTGCCACCCTGTGGTTTCCCCCAAGTCTTCTCCTAGATATATGCAAAGCATCAGGATTATCAAAAGTGGCCTAAGCACCTGAATTGCCTGAATATAATCAATGTTTTCTGCGGGTGCGCCATCCATAGGTGGTGTTCTCAGTCTAACGAAGGCTGAATGATTTTCTCAAGAACGTGCCCTGAAATAGCAGAATCGAATTTTGGTAGACTACATGAAAATAAAGTAACAGTGTGTTTCTTGATTTTCCAGAGGCATGCGCAAAGTAAGATCAAATTTTTACAGGGATGATGCAGAGAAGATGCAAGCAACGGAAATCAAAAGGGTTAAAAGAGTGACTGCAAACTTGGATTATTCGGGAAGTGTACTGAAAAGTAGAATCAGATTCTACATAACAATGCGCAAAGTGCAAGTATGCCCGTCAGAAAAAACTGTAAAACCCTTTCATAAGATTATGCAGCGTTTCATGCGACTGCTCTTAAGCAGCGAACTACAAATCATTTCACGCTTAAACGCAATAAATGTGCGCATCGTGAGTGTACAGTTCACCAGAGCTCAAACGAAGATGTCGAAATGTGGCCGGGGTCCCCAAGCCCCAAAAGAGTCACTTTTTGTACGGAAGCTTTAAGCTGAGGAGAGGAAGAGCAGTAAAACTACCATATTTGGATGGAAATCGGTCAAACTCAAGCGGAACCTCATGCAAAGTGTACAGGATAGTCGTAATCCATAACAATAAAGGGTTGAAGAAGGTGAATGAATAGTGGCAAGTGTATGCCAAACCATTTGGAGGATGAGATTTTATGAAACTTTTGCACAGAAAGAAAAGGTAACTCCTAAGACTGCTGATTGAATTCATACGCGGCTGGCAGTAAAATGGACTGAGGGGTGCGATGGAAAAGAAAACCTTTTGTAAGCAGCGAAAACAATTTTCAAATACATTAATCATGAATATACTCCATGCTGTCATTTTTGCTTTTGCTGCTTTTGATGTTAGCTGGCATGAAGGGTTGGGAATTTGAGGTGTTGCGAAAGCCATTCCGTTGTCAGCAGTAACGTTGTTTTTGCCCCATCGTAAAGATTTATCTGAGTGAGGGTATCCAGAGCGGGCAGCGACGTAGTTCCGGTTGAACGGACCAGTACTCGAGCATCGGGTCTAGCTAGCAGCATCCTAACAGGATTGCGAAGCTAGAAGATTTGGGGTTACCATTACGAGGGAATAACCGCTAAAATCGCGCATAGCCTGGGTGCGGAATCTGTGACATAAATCAGAGGGGCAGTCTGACTTTGGTGTCACCCTGCAGTTGTGGTGGTTATTGAACTGAAGGCAGCATACCTGCAACATAGGGCTTCTACTGCGTAAAAGTCGGTAAGTGGACCCAAGCTATGGTAGCCGCTTCGGGGGTGGTTGTTGGTGGAGCTGGGGACATTTAACCATGTCTTTTATCAGGATGATATATTAGGAGCATTTTCTACCGGCAGTCTTAGCTTCCTTATTTTATGAGTTAGGGGGCGGTAGTTTAGGAAGAGTAGCGAAAATTCGCCGGAACAATTAAGTCCACGTGACATCCAAGAGGTGAATTCTGTAGGAGTCAAATAATAGAAGAATATGTTAAGGGTTTGGATAGTGCATCGATGAAGTTAGTAAATAGATTTCGTACAGATGAGTATACCGCCCAAGGAGTGACATTCTATGTTGAGGGGTTTGTGTACTGAAGGGCAATGCGAGAGAAGCTTAAGCGTTAGTGAGCGGATTGTCCGAGGATTACGTTTTGAGCGATATGGTAACATGAAATAATTCACCATGTGATATCATCACTCAACTCACCATAAAGAAACCATGGAAGCACTGTACAGCTGTTTCATCCTTGTTAGGA
>LUCM01002824.1:32729-88833 GCA_008360955.1 Fasciolopsis buskii | reverse complement strand
TCACTGGCAGCTCTGCTGCCGCCGCCCCATTCCTGAAAATGATGTACAGTTATTTTGTTAGTAAAGAAAGCAGAGAAGTAAAATGAACGCGGCAAGCATGGCAGTGATCCAACGCTGAGTGGATCTTCGACTGAAAGAGTTCGACCCGCAACATATACGAGTCCGCTTGTGGCACAGTGGTGCAACGAGAGTAGTTGACCGGCGACGGGAGGATTCGAACCCATGACCTTCACGTCCAAACGCCACGACCCTATCCGCTTGGCCACCGCCGGCTTTAGTGATTTATAGTTCGTTTTGGTCGCGGGTAGCCATTGGAATGTTGGTCGTTCCTTCATCTGCAACCCAAGGGCTCGCCTGATGGCATACAGCTCTTGCCCTGAGGAACGGCTGTGACTGAGACCGGGGGTTTCGGTCCTATATACGGTTTGTTCATTCTCCTGTGATTGGCCGGCTTCGCGTGCACTGAGATCATCTTGACTGTACCACTATGCGATTTGGCACCACCTCTATCGCCTATCTGGTCGTTGTTCCCAACCCAATGATCGTTTTGGTTCTAGCGAATAAGGCAGTACCGCCTGAGAAGGCGTGTTGATTGTGTTTGCTCATTAGCCATGGCTCTTTCGTGCCAGCTAGTTGATTGATCAATCATGTAGACCAAACACGATCACCTCTGTTATCTAGTTGTTCATTGGACAGTGGTCTGATCAACTGACAATGTATTTACTTCCTGACCTGCGTGCCGATGATGGGCCCGGTTTTGCCCCAGGGTGCGCTCAACTT
Organism: Fasciolopsis buskii; assembly: GCA_008360955.1. Taxonomy (NCBI): domain Eukaryota; kingdom Metazoa; phylum Platyhelminthes; class Trematoda; order Plagiorchiida; family Fasciolidae; genus Fasciolopsis; species Fasciolopsis buskii. Next base: position 88,053 of record LUCM01002824.1, on the reverse strand, counting down.
AGTCAACGGTTGCAAATGAACACTGAACAAAACAAATTTTTAGTGCCCGGCTGATTGAGTTGATTAATAAGTCATCAGCACGGTGAATAATATTCCCAGAACTCAAGATATGGTCAAGGTAGTCGGTATAAAAGCCTTTCTCTTATCACCATGCCGTTCTGTAGTGCGGGATATTTTTTTCACAGGTCAGGAGTTGATTGATTAGATTCGCAAGCACTGATAAGCCTGCTGTGCCTTCCTCTGTCTTGACCACATTGGGAGTTGTTGGGCTACTTGGACGCTTCAAGTGAGTCGATTAGACGTGAGATTTTATTCTTGAGCCGTTTTGATGAAGCGCACTAGCTGGGATTGAGGCCATTAGTTTTACTGACGTGCTGTTCGGATTCTTCTGCATGAATAACAGATGCCTGGTCAAATGATGGAAATCCCCTAAGTTGTTTTATTGATTTTGACGAATCCTGTTACCATCGATAGTTATGCGATTGCTTCCAGTTACGAATCTGACCCTCGTCGTTGGGGATAATTATCAGACTATTTAGAGAATCACTGTACATCATGTTAGACAACCGTGGACTAGCGCACGCGTTTTATACCAGGGGTGTTCAAGAATCAGTTCGTCTAGTTTACCAATTAAGGTTTGCTATTAGACTTTGGCACAAGGCACTAACACCAATGCAATGATCTTGACCCGTAGAAACTAACCAGATTTAATGTGATGTTGTCAGCGAGCTCTAGGATTTCTTTTCGGGCGCGGTGGATATTGCTGATGATTCCTAACAAGGATGAAACAGCTGTACATTGTTTCCATTGTTTCTTAATGGCGAGTTGAGTGATGATATCATTTGGTGAACTATTTCACGGTTTGGTTTTCGTCAACTCCTGTTTGCGATTAATCAGAAATGCACATTTTTGAAAATCCATTGGTTACTTAAAAGTTCCTTGTTGCCTCGACCANATCAGAGTCTAGCCTATATCGGCCGATCTGACGTCTCCCCTCGACTTGCACAACTTGACTTCCCCGGCCGAGAATCCCACACTGTGAATGAAAATTCGGCTCTCCTCCTAATCCTAATTTTTGCAGGGCTCATCGCCCAAATAGCAATGAATCTTTGACTTCAATTTTCTTCGAATCAATGAAAGACTGACTTCAAGAGACCCCAGGTTCCAAATCCCAATCCTTGATAATTTCAGCCTATACAGGAAAGATTGACTATTCCACTGACTGAACAGCCTAGCCATGGGACGCCATGCCAGCGGTTCCCCTTTAATTAACAACCGCCATTAATTGTTGGACTTCCAAGTATGCATTCCCAATCGCCTTCACGACCGCGCACACCCAGTCAGTCATTCTTATCTAACAACACTTTACTGTCTCCTTTAGGCTTAGCGGACCATTGTCTCACTTCACTTTCAACTATTTTTCTCTCTCCATCCAAATAACAAAATGTAGATTCCGCCGAATGGGATGGTTTTCGTAACGGTCTGACCAGATTCGCAGAAAATTTCTGTGGTTTTCAATCAATTTTATCTGCCAAGTTCTAATTTCACTGAAAGTCATTTAAAGCTTCCAAATTTACATTCCAAACTTCAAACCCCGATATCATGAACAGTTAATCGATGCTTTCAACCGTGGTGTGTGCTGGTGAAAAATTCCATAACGCCAGTGGCACTGTTCATTCAATCAAACATCAACAGTGCCAAATAACTGATTGTTTCGAATTAAAAACCTATTCTTCATGGCTGGTTGCGAGGAAAATCTCGACATCTCGTTCTCGAGTAGCTCACAAAGACAATCGTGACAACCACCAAGAAGTGCCACAAAAGATTTGCTCCGTATCGGGCGGTTCGTAATTCACGGTGACACTTCTTGGTGGTTGTCACGATTGTCTTTGTGAGCTACTCGAGAACGAGATGTCGAGATTTTCCTCGCAACCAGCCATGAAGAATAGGTTTTTAATTCGAAACAATCAGTTATTTGGCACTGTTGATGTTTGATTGAATGAACAGTGCCACTGGCGTTATGGAATTTTTCACCAGCACACACCACGGTTGAAAGCATCGATTAACTGTTCATGATATCGGGGTTTGAAGTTTGGAATGTAAATTTGGAAGCTTTAAATGACTTTCAGTGAAATTAGAACTTGGCAGATAAAATTGATTGAAAACCACAGAAATTTTCTGCGAATCTGGTCAGACCGTTACGAAAACCATCCCATTCGGCGGAATCTACATTTTGTTATTTGGATGGAGAGAGAAAAATAGTTGAAAGTGAAGTGAGACAATGGTCCGCTAAGCCTAAAGGAGACAGTAAAGTGTTGTTAGATAAGAATGACTGACTGGGTGTGCGCGGTCGTGAAGGCGATTGGGAATGCATACTTGGAAGTCCAACAATTAATGGCGGTTGTTAATTAAAGGGGAACCGCTGGCATGGCGTCCCATGGCTAGGCTGTTCAGTCAGTGGAATAGTCAATCTTTCCTGTATAGGCTGAAATTATCAAGGATTGGGATTTGGAACCTGGGGTCTCTTGAAGTCAGTCTTTCATTGATTCGAAGAAAATTGAAGTCAAAGATTCATTGCTATTTGGGCGATGAGCCCTGCAAAAATTAGGATTAGGAGGAGAGCCGAATTTTCATTCACAGTGTGGGATTCTCGGCCGGGGAAGTCAAGTTGTGCAAGTCGAGGGGAGACGTCAGATCGGCCGATATAGGCTAGACTCTGATCTTAGGGAAGAAGGAGGATTGAGGCACAGTTAGGAGTTTAGTAATTTGTACATGACGCCGGAAAAATTCGTGTTTCCGTCGCAATCTGGTGTGATAAAATCCAAACAGATAGACTGATGTGATTATTTATCAAAGAGATTGAGAGCTCAGGATTGAAGGTTTGTTCAATTCGCAACTGAACTACAGTACCTGGAAAGGGAAAGTGCACTGGGTGATAAATAATGAAACATGCAGACAAGAGCAAACGTAGACATTCATAACATGGTGTAAATGCTGGATAGCGCAATCCTCCCTGCCTGGTCATCTGTGCGGCGCAGCGGGTAAGGATCGAATCAAGTGAATCGATAAATTATCTGGCCGCAGTCGATCACCTTTCGTCGTTCTTTGTGTTAGTTAGCAGTAACCAACACCTGTGATCGCCATGACGATCGCAAAGGTTCAAATGAAAGTTTCATTGTCTAAACTGTCTTCCAGATCTGGTGTAACTGGGATGACGAGGCGTTCAGAAGTGTTAAAGGAAGGCTGGAAGACTAGCAGAAGAGAGACCATTAAGCGTGAATGGTGGCTGGACTCCTTTGAAAGGTAGTTCTGCCTTTGTTTGTCGTAAGACCTCGTCCTAGCACATCACCACATAGCTCAAGGATAATAAAATGACATTTTCAGGTACCCTTGCGTAATAACGGAACAATAATCTATGTAAATGCTGCTCACTTGCACAGAGGCCAAGACAGTCCTTCTGTTGGATGTCAACCTTTCCCATCTGTTCTTCAGGTCAGTCGGTTGGGACACGTAACTCCCAGGGCTTCCCTCAACTACCGGCACTTGCGAGGCTGTTAACTCTTACGTCGGCCATAATCTTAATGGAACATGATAAAGCTGCGGCCGTGGTGGTCGAGATCAAAAATGTTGAAGAGTCACCGTATGCTTTCTATCCGTTGATGTTTGGCAGTTCACCTGAAAATTTTCCTGTGCACCACAGTACTCCAGAAGTTGCATATTTTGCGGGACATTAGTGACAAACTGGCTGTAGTAACCACAAAAATGGCTTAATCGAGATTCACTCAAGGATCTCCAGCTTATCATGATCATCATCATTATCGTTCAGCGTTAAACAGCAAGGCAAGCCTCACTGACCGCTGCCTTTCCCCAGAGTTACACGTTTATATGAATAGAGTGAATATCCAAAGGGAACAGGGAGTAACCCTACACAGGCGGGAACAGATAAGAGGATGCTGCAGCCAACACACGGAACACAGCCTAACTGTACAAACGCACGTGTTTTCAATCATTTTGATTCGATAGAAAATGACAGCACGACCGCCACTGTTCACGGTTCACTGCCATATCCTTCAGTGTCTCCAGCCAGCAAGTCGACAAGTCTTTCGGACCCCAACTACGAAGGCGTGAGACACCTACTTTACCTAACTTCGCTGTACATTTTCTCATCCCATGTTGCCACGTCATCTGTTGGCCTCCACATGGCTTCTTCCATTCCTTAGGAGGAACCGAAATGACAGTCGAACTGTCCACTGTACCTACATTGTTAACTAGGATTGGTTTGGACCAGTGTTTATGATTGCTATTTAGATCCGGAGCTTTCACCTTTTAGTATGCGGTACTTAGCAAGCAATTTTCTTGACAAGTTGCTCTTTAGGATTTGAAGTTATTTTATGTATGAAGGCATCTCGCTTAACGCCTTCGTTTTGCTTCATCCTGTTGGCTTCGAAGACATTTCCGGGGGACATTTCTAAGCCTTTGGATTGATTGATCAGGCGTCTTAAGATTAGTATGCCTCGATAGTGCCGAAAAACTGCACAAAAAATCCGTTTTTGGTTTGTATGTACTCAGATTGGAGTGTAAAGTTGACAGAATCGTAGTAGATGCACGGAGAAGCAAACTTGCAAACGGCAGGGAACAAAATAGTTGTGCTTTAGGCTTATCTGTTTTGTGTTCTACTGCTAATCTCAATAAGATAGTACGAGTGTAATGCGAATGCTCTCAGGAGTCAGAACTGTTTGCAGAGTTATAGTCAGTACGGTGAATGGCGACTCGCTATTGCTCGGCTCATTACCACACTGGACATAATGAGATCTTATGTGGTTCCATGGCACTGAATTTCAGGGTCACGGTTACCGGACCATACACTATGGGTAGTCAGTCCTAGGGACCACGAAGCATGTTCTTTCCACTACACTCTTGCGTGGAGCCTTCGTAGGAAACAATCTAGGTGCGCGTGGGCCTAACATTTTGATTGATTATGTTGTGATGCGAGAAGCTGAGGGATTATTGTATGGCTAAAAATGATAACGACCTTTGATCGAACTTTAATCCCATAACATAGGCATGCGAGGTAAAAAGAGTCAAGTGCAGTGTTAGTTTATGCAAGCAACAGTGAGTTCCAATTTCAAAATATAATCATGGCAAACCAAGGATATGTATCGCTTTTGAGGATTACACGTCCTACGGTCTTCCTTGAGGGTTGCTGCTGAGCACAAGACGCTTCTATCTGTCACCAGTGTGCCTTGATATCATGGATATTTTGTTAAGAGAATAACACTTTCAAACCTCCGATTGAATTTGAAATCGGGGATTATCGTCTAAAATCAGCTGTGTAGGACGCGTGGATTTTTGCTTGTGTGACCACAGGCTAGGCGCAGACAAAACGAGCTCATACCAAGTCATGATCTGAGTCCACGGGTGTGGACCAGAATGACCGAATACCTTCGATTGATCCACGTCACTGATGACTGGTGGTAATATGGACAAGGGTCCTTCCAGTTATTACTGCAGGTAAACCACTACAGGTGGATATCATCCCGCCATCGGAAATCAGGGTGAGAAATAGGTTTTCCTATGAGCATGAGGCAGCTAGACCAAATGGAACTGTTCACAACCGTCTTGAAGGACCGTGACAGAATGTTAACATCGGAGCCTCTGAGATCAACCTGGGAAAGAGAAGAGATACTTAAGGAGTGGTTTGAATCCATGATTGCATCGATTTGCACGAAAGGTTATAGATCATCCTGTGCAAACCATAGAGGTATTAGTTTAGTATGTCATTCGTCCAAACAGCTCGCGACCGCTATCCTCCGCCGATTGTTTATTACTCGCTAAGGGTGTGTGCGTGCTATTCAGACCGGTTTCCCTCTTGATCACGGTTGTGTTGACCAAATTTCCACTTTGCGACGGGTCTTAGAACATGGGCACAAATTCCGTAGACCCGAGATTTCTGTCTTTCTTAATTTGAAGGCAGCGTTCGACTCAGTCGACTGCACAGCTCTTTAGTGGTGCTTCTCACTGAAGGGCGTACCAGAGAAATTCATTTCACTCACCCAATTTCCGTATGTGAACAGCCGAAGTCGAGTTGATGCTTATGGCAATGCTCCACCTGAATTCATCACGAAAAATGGTGTTCGTCAGGGTTGCACTTTTTCACCTTTCTTTTTTAACTTTATCATTGAGATGGTTATGGCGATAGCCCTATCCTCGTGTGAGAGTAGTGGCCTTGATATTTGTTCATACATGAAACTCTCAGTTAGAATATGCGGACGATGTTGTGCTACTGAATGAACACTCAAGTTAGTTTCAGATTTTTTTCGATCGCCGGAACGGTGATGTGGGTAGGCTTGGGATTTGTTTTGCTCTTCTGGACTGCAAAGTGCTGCTTCCCGACTCGATTGACCCAAAGCCGAACCTGGTTCCTGCGGAAGAATTATTAGGGGAAGTAGATAGGTTTAGTTGCCAAGGTGGGTGTCCCACTTGGTGTTCATATATCTGATGGAGTGTATTTGCGCATACAAAGAGCTCAATTGACATTCACTGATTTGAAGCATCTGTGGTGTCCGCGTGTCATTCGACTGTCGATTAACATTCGAATATATGCAGGCGTAGTGAGGTCTGTGCTGCTTTACAATTTGGAACCAAATGCGTCGATAGTAGGTGGGTGTGAACTCTCGAAGTCTGAATGCCATTGTCTTCGTAATATTTGGATAACCCTGTGAGAAAATCAGAAGTTAAAAGTAAGTTACTGGGTTCTAGAGATCAACCCTTAGAATGGACATTGGAACGGAATGGGTCAATGTGGTTGGAACATGTTTTGAATATGCCCAAAGAACGCAAGTGTTATTGTACGCTGTTCTTCGAGACACGGATTAGTTGAAGGATGGTTCGAAGTAGCCAGTCGATGATACGGGTAAACCGAATAAAACATTTAGCCGGCGTAGGTTCAGTTAGACTGTGGGGTTGGGATCCGTGCGATCCCGATGGTGGGATACACTTTTTTGTTTGGATAGTTGGTGCTGTTAGGCAGCAGCAAAAACGCTGATAGTTGTACGAACTGATCTACGCACCTATTCACTTCGTTTTTGAGACGCAGCTTCGGAAACTGTTTAACTAATGTAGAGTTTGGTTTTGTGGAAACGGATAGTAAAAGCGAGAACTGTGTTAGTGGATCAAGGACCCACTGTATTCGTGGTTGGTGGGACTGGTAAGTGTATCGCAGACTTAGATTGGCATCGAATAGCATATGGTCCCAGTTGCTCAGCTACGGTAGGGATCTGGAAGATCGCGAATTCAACAATTGATAAATTAAATTCCTGCACGAAATTATTCACCATGCAGTATTCACGCCCGGTTTGTTATTGAGAAGTCACTGAGTTACTGCACAGCTGTTTCGTCTTTGTTAATCGTAGCTATCTGGTTGCCATCTACCACCAAAAGTGAATTAACATGGTGCACTTTATAAAGGATTTTATTGCACATTTACTGAAAACTGCCAGTTTTGTTTTGAATCCGATGCCTTTACTTCATTTTACACTTTCCAGGTAAAATGGATTTTGCTGCTCTCGTGAGTGGTGGCAAAGATAGTATTTTTGCCATCATGGATGCCATTTCTCATGGGTACCAGCTACGTGCGATTATACACTTAGCCCCAAAAGAATCCGATGTCGTGTAAGTCGTATGTTGTTTGATCCCAAAACACCATTGTCTATTAGTACCGTTGAACAGGACAGTTATATGTATCAGAGTGTTGGAAGTGAAGGTATTGAGTTAATTTCTCGTGCCCTCAATACACCCTTAATATGTCGAACTATCTCTGGTCGGTCTGTGTTCACGGGAATCAACTACATATCACAATCGAACGATGAAGTGGAGGATCTGTTTGCCGCTCTGTCGGCCGCAGTCGTTCGATTCCCTACTTTGCGATTTGTCTGCAGCGGTGCGATTATGTCCGATTATCAGCGTATTCGTGTAGAACAAGTGGCCTCACGGCTTGGCCTCAGGTCGTTAGCCTTTCTCTGGAGGAGAAACCAAGTGTCTTTGCTGAGCGACATGCTTCGTTCCGGATTGGATGCTATTGTTGTCAAGGTACAAAAAGTTGTTTTTTAAATTTCCTTCTACACCATTTGAGTTGCGTTTCGGAGAGACTGACGTTGCCGAAGAGTCAGAGACCGAATGCTTCCCTCAATTTGGGCTTTTTATGTTGCATATAGTGTTCTTGAAATAAGTTAAGAGCAAACAAACGCAACAGTTCGTTGCTGTTTCGAGGTTTTGAAGTCATCCCAATGATTGGCTGGAATTACTGGTTTAGTCACTCAACCCACCACCGGTGGTGGTTAAATGGATTATGCCTCTGCTACTTCGGAAGCCACAACTGCCATTGCCAGTCCCACCATCGTTTTCAATGGTAGATGGGGATTGCTTGCCAATAATAGCAAATGATCTATGTTATTGACAACCTGGAGATCCATACGTTTTTGCGGCTTATCTTTTCTTCGTTGTCTAAATAAAGTTAACTCCTCATTGCTTGAGTGTATGCTCCTTAGTTTCCAAATCATCTACGAGTTTAATCGAACGGTTTATCAATGTATTAGATCCCCTGTTGGGTTTACATGAAAAAACGCCTACCAAGGGTTCACGACCTTTATCAAAATTTGTAGAATTGAATACAAGCTCAGTGGATAACAAGGATATTCGTGCAGAATTGTTAGAGGGATTTACATGCTTTAAGGGTCGGTTATTGTCTGATCAAATCCGTTACTGAATGATTGTTCATACTGGAAAGTTTTGTAAATTCCCGGTCTTGCAAACTCGCCTCTTGGGAGTTTCATTGATCTCATTTTACCATCGGCTTTCGTATCTTCCCCGATCGATCCAATGAATGTCGTCTCGCAAGTTGAATTATAGGTTTTTCGAAACACGGGTTTATTCTGTTAAAAATTAGGACACCTGTGTGTAACCAGGCAAAACCGAACTCTTGTTCACTGTGGGAGTTGACATCTGTCACAGTTACTTTCTTACTTTCCCTCTTCATTGCGGACATGTTTACGAGTGATACTACGTGCTCTTATGAAAATACAAGTTTCTGGTTTTCATCATCTTTTAATACGACGTTATCAGTGAGTCTTAGTACGTGTAATAATGCTGCTGAAATGTTCTCACATCGGCTTCTCGATTGTATCACTTCCGCCGTGACTTTGGACTCTTTATCTAGGTCGCCTCATTCGGATTGGGAAGCAGACAACACCTGGGTCGAACGATAAGTGATTTGCAACCTGAATTGATTCGGTTAACTGGCCCGCCATGGTATCTAAATGCATGTGGTGAGGGCGGTGAATATGAAACTTTTACGTTGGATAGCCCGCTGTTTGAAAAGCGTATCGTGTTGAGATCGCCGCCTGAATTGGTCATTCACTCCGAAGATGAGTACTATCCAGTAGCCTACTTGAGGCTGAAGGATCTCGATCTTCAGGTAGCTGGTTTTATTGTAGTGATTTCAATTCCCGTTTCATTTTTCTTTGTGGTTTGTATTGGGGTTCGGCAAATGAGCAGGCTGGTCCCAGTTCGTTGTTTTTCACGGGTCAATTAACCGCCTCATCCCTGTTTGCTCTCTGATCCTTATTTCTGGTTCTGCTTCATACAGTAACTAATAAATGGTTTTGTCGGTCATTTTATCAGGGCCCCCTTCAGACGTTTTCTTAGTTTGTATTATCATCAGTAATGATATTCTGCACGGATGATTGCCGACCAAGTGTTGTCGGGACCATAACGAAAAAAATAGTGCGGGGGAGCGAAAAAACAATATGTCAAATACATCTGTTACCTGATTCAGGTTTCTTCATATTGTCAATTCTCCATCAGTTAAGTTCAGTTTCGATTTTACAGCCATTAAACTTGGACCAGAGTGCCTTGGTTTTGGTTGTCGCTTCACTGCACTACTTGCTAAGAAGTTAAAATGATAGCGGGAAAAGTAGTTAATAAAGTCAACTGCAAAATAATAATTTGAAGAATTATATTGAAATATTTCGAATACAAGGATTGCTCTAACTACAGCAATATGGCATATTGCCTATTTTTTCCAATCGCCAACTGTATGCTCACTGGCATCTGTTACGAACAGGTATACAGGGCACCCAAGATTTATGGGCCCATCCGAGGGGCGTATAGACTGAAATATCAGTGACCGGACTCCAGCCGGTCACGTGACCTCCAGATCGTCCTGCTGCCTTGTGGGTTAGACCATTTGGTCATAGGCTCGGGGTAGGGTCCCATAAGTCAATTCTCTGCTTCAGCTTGGGCAACCAGATAGTATCAAGCCCACTAAAGAATCCTGGATCCCGATGGGTATCCGAGTACGTGCAAACGGGAAATAAAAGACGTGTGGTGAGCTGTGCACATTGTTTCTTTTTTCCCCTCGTTCGTTGCTTTCGTTATATATACAGGTATACCTCAGGAGTCTATTCTCTTCCCCAGGTTGATCTCATTCATGCCGGTAGCCGCATGTTTTTCGGAAAGCCTAAATCTCGGATAACCTTTATTTCTGATGGAAGGGAGATATCCACTTGCATTATTTTCTGTTGCAGACATAGGTTGGAATCCTGTTGTCGAATTGGATGGAATAAAGTGTTCCCTTAAGTGATCTGCCGAACGCTCCGGTCGACGCTCCTGAGATTGAACTGGCGTGCTGTCATTTTCTTTGATCTCGCTTACAATGGAATTCCGTGGACCAGATGACAAAAGTTTCGACTTTCGTTGATAACCACAGTCTTTTCAATTTCCCTACACTTTCCTACTCACCACTCTCGTGGTTATTAATGCTGAGGACAGGAAGGATTGTCTGCTGTAATCCATGGCTTCTTGATGAGCATCGTTGATTACCTTTCTTAAATACTTTTCATTTTAATTTAAAGCGTGAGGGTAAAACTGCAGGACGGGTTAGCTGTCACAACGAGACTACACCTTGACGTGGTGTGACGGCTTGCGTGCCTCCATGATCCAACGAGCTATACAGGATGGCTTACCTCAAGCCGAATATCCAATCATGCCTGGAAGGTCAATGGGCAGAGGCCTGACGAAGTAGTCTCCTGGTCCTCCAAGTTGGGGGTTGATCTGAGTTAGCAGTTCAGTCGGGAAACCGAATGGAAGAATAATTACTCCAAGTGGATGGGCTCTCACTCAGCTGTACCCCGCTGCCTTGCGGCCAGGTTCTTGTCGGAACCAAAGGCCTTGGTTGAGAACCCTAATCGTTCTTCTGCTTAGCAACTGGACTCCCTAGCAGTACTCGTCCATTATTCCCCGTGAGTTACACGCCTACAAGTAATTCTATACTGCATCGGTCGTCGCGCAGGATAATCAGGGCGGCGCTGCCCATTGCATCGAGCGGGGTGGGTAGTGATTGGGAGGGGTCACTTGATCCCCCAACGGAAGTGGAAGTGCAATCGAATATTCGGTTTCTGAAGAGGGGAAAAGCTGCCGGTCCCGACGACATTCCTCCAGTTCTTTTCAAATTGAGTGAAGATGTGCTGATGAAATCACTTACCTCCTTGTTTTTGTGATACTTGGAACGAGGAGCGTATCCGGTTGTCGTGGAGTGAGTCAGTGATTATACCCATCTTCAAGAAGGGTACACGGAGTGACTGTAGCAATCATCGTGGGATTAGTTTAATTCCGATAGATACTGACGTGTTAGCTTCGATACTGCTGCGCCGTTTGACACCGATTCGCGAGAATAATGTCCGCGAACAACAGGCCGAATTTCGGCCAGGTCGAGGTTGCATCGACCAAATATTCACTTTTCGACTGATACTCGAAACGCGCCACACTCACCGCCGCCCTGCGATCGTAGTCTTCCTCGACTTGAAAGGTGATTTCGACTCGGTGGATCGACCAGCACTACTCAGTGCTCTCCACCGGAAGGGTATACCAACGAAGTCTGTGAACCTGTTGCGAGCATTGTACTCACATACCAAAGCAACCGCCCAAGCTGCCACAAGAGAAGCTGCATCAAGACACTTTTCAAAAGAGCACAATCCCACTGCAGCACTGCGGAGCGAAGGAAACAAAAAGAAAACCATCTGTTTCAACTGTTTCTGCGTAACGGGTACCCTCGAAGCTTCATTAGACGAAGCGCCAACAAAAAACAGTACCGAGAGGCGAGCGCCGAACAGACCAAAGCGCGAACTGTCTTGTCGTGTATCAAGCATATCTCTGAAATGACAACAAGATTACTCAGGCCCCACGGAATTGAAATGGCGCACAAGCCAACAAGAACCCCACGAAAAAATTCTTTCTAAGACGAAAGAACCGACGGTTGAGAAGAATCGAACTAATGTTGTCTATCAAATCGACTGTCAAGACTGTGATAAACAGTGCACCGGACAAACCGAAAAGAAACTCAGGACACGGATCCATGAGCACCAATTGGCAACAAAAAGACATGGTCCACTCTCTTTAATTCCAGTTCACGAAGACCGGGAGGGTCACAAGTTCAACTTCGAAAACGTGAGGGTCGTCGCCCAGGGTAGAACAAGGCATTCGAGGGAATTTCTCGAAGCTTGGCACTCCTTCGAAAGGTCGATAAACAGATACATCGATCTGGACCACGTATACCTATCGATCCGATCAAAGGATCAATCAACACAAGCCAATCGAAACGGACGCTGATTCAGCCCACAACATGTCAACAATAGACGAAGGTGAACAAAGCAACGGGGCAGCATCTCTACCCTACCACCTCACCAAGAGCAGCCAATCAACATCGACTAAAAGACTAAGCGACAAATTTAGGCGGACGACGGCAACCAGACGCTCGCCACAACATCAAAGCACTGACGAAGTCACCTCGATAGGTGATGAAACGTTTGCAATCAAATTGCCCAGCTCGGCGACTAAACCAATGCCATGCTGTTGAACCTGAGCTGCGAGGAAAGACATCATTCCCTAACCTGCTATCATGTATATCTGTCTATCTATCCATCCGTCCATCTATCTATCTGTCTATATATATATATATATATATATATATATATATATATATATTGACTGCAGCCTTCCATATTCACGAAGTTCTTCTTTACAGGCTTGTTCTTCGGTGTGTCAGATGGTAGTTTCTAGATCTAACGACTTCATATTAGATCTTTAGAGCCTAAGGTTTTCAAGCTACTGTTTCTATTCCAGTAATAATATTGACGAAATAACCTTTCATTTGGAAGCGAGAAGTTATTTTTTGAACAAACGATTTTGGTCGTTTTTGGTGAATGCTTATTGGGTACCATCCGACTCAGCGACTAGTTTTGTACCCACATCCTGGTTATCTCCTATACATAGTCGTACCGGAGTCTGTTTACCTCACTTTTGTGCCCGAATGATTTTAAGGTCCTGGAAGCAGAGATCAGCCAAAATACGTTTTACGATACAGAAACCTTTTCACCCTCCCATCGGTATGTCCGAGTTGTTCACTAATGGGAACGAAACATAACGGGCATGCTCAACCATTGCTCACCCAGTACAGGCTGGACCACGCCGACACAGCCAAAATGTGTGAAAAATGTAAAGCTGCCACTGGCGTCCGTTGTTTGTTTGTATACTGTCACTGTTTATGGTTGGAACAGAAGAGCAAACTCGATTTTACTGCTGCGACACTTGTCAACATACGTTTCACTTCATTTGAGCTCATCTGGTCTCTGATCAATTCAGCTGCTTTAAACACAGACACCACTGCGATAATCCAGTGGACGTAATCCTTACGCTTAACGCATCATAAAAGCAACTAGGCTAAACCAAACACACACAAACCCAAGTGTGCATTGAAGGCAGGATCGTGTGGCTTGAGCACTGGTTTGGTGCGTCAAATGCAAGTGTATTCGCACAGCAACCCATCCTATTTGAACCGTGGTGTGTGTGTGTGCCGACCGGAGCGCAGACGAAGGATAGTGAGCTTAGTTCAACGGGTTGGCAACGCACGCACTGACGTTTTCATATTCTATCTTGCTTTCGGATGTCATAATTGTGTTTGGGTCACCTGCACATCGATTAGCACAAGCGAGATGAGCAAAATCCTTTGGCCTGAATTCGGAGTCGACGCGCAATTCAACCACTGGGGAGTATGCGCATGAAGCATTAAATGAAGTAAAATTAGGTGGCCACAGCATTACTCATAAAACCCCTCTAATCAATTCGCATTTGTTGTGCATCGTTGTTATTTTGTACTCTTGTGTCACAGTCAATCTGATACGTGCCCGGCTTAATTGTCGTCATCACATTATATTAGTTTCTACTGCCTGATATGATGGAGCTTTGTAGGTAAACTCCTTTTGATCGACGGAATTTCTTTCGATCTTCGGTGCTGCTAATTTTCCAACTTCCCGAAATGGCCTCGGATCGCCACTCATAGAATGGGGTGGCCCTCTAGGCGACACCAAACGGTTTGCGTCCCCGCTTAGCATCTGAGCTAACGATCTTGAGCAGTTAGCTGCACCTGCATACGACGCACCGCTCCAATTACAAGGCTAAACACAGGGCCAAACGCGCACACTCCGATCAGTCGAGGCTTGACTGCCGGACGGATTTCGAATTTACCCTGTGGAAAATCCGCTTCTGTGACAATTTCAATAGACTCACATCCATTTGTTACGCTTCGCCTAAGGACTCACGTGTCGGTCCACCCGAATGCGCCTTGTGTATTGACGCTTCAGCGTATACATGAATGATGGACAATTTGGCGTCACACCTTACTGACTAGTGGTTCAGTTGTGCACTGCCGTTACTGCTGTGTACATCCCGGTTGTGCTGGTCGGTTTGCTCGCGGATGCGTGATCCAAACACAACCATGACATCCGAAAGGAAAATGGCCTGCGATGGCATATGTGTGCACGTGCGTGTGTACGTAGTTAGATTTTTGATTTCGGTCCACTATCCTAATTAGTACAGGAAAACACTATCGAAATGCGAAACTACAAAAGGAAATCGAGTAACTCTGAGTTTAATTTGTGAATAAAAAGCCACGTTAGATCTCGTTTGCTTTCGCTTCACCACATTGGCAGCATATCGTATCAGTCACCAGCTTATGATTAATCGCCTATCAGAAGACCTCGGACTGACCTCGTCCATCTGGTAGCACGCATGCTTCTCGACCGGTCACTTGGCTCTTTTCACAATGAGTATGAAAAGACACGTGACCAGTCCTCGTGGCCCGGTGATTATAACTGCAGCTTCTTCATGACTCATGGCTTGTGAATAACTTTCTGAGGCCCAACTACGTGCACCAAAAAAATCTGGCAAGTGAGAGACATCCGATGGATTTTTATCCTGTTCGAAAAGTATTGTTCTGTCGAAAGGTCGGTTTTATGAGAATTGTTTACTGCCACACGTTACTCACATAGTTGATATATTTTTCTTGAAAGCCAAGTGATATACGGTAATCTTACCATACAATCCATTGAAATACTAAGTTGCTTGTGTTCATTTCCGTTTCGGATTTTCGGTCTGTTTTTCACCATTAAAATATGTCTGAGCGTAATTATATTTTAATAAATATCAACTGACGAACTGGCTTATTTCTTATGTACTGTTCAGAGAGTGTTCTGTTTAATAATTTTCGCCGTTCTTAGTCCCAGAAGATGTTTCCCATCATCTATACCCAGTGTAAACAGCTCCCGTTGATTTGTCGCACAGCTTCTGATCTACTGGAAATGAAGTGGGTTAATCAAAATGAATCTGCGACAGATATATCATCTCCCTTTATTACTCCTCTGGAAAGACTTCAAGATTTGGAAACATCTGTTCTACAAGAGATTCTGGAGGATTTCGAAAGCCACACTGGGGGCCTCATCGGAAAAATAAATAACTCGGTCCCCAAGCGGATCCGAACTTGTTCATCATCTCTCAGCTCACTACGGCCTGTGTGTAATGGTTGCCTGTGGATAACACCCATGTTTGTCGGAATTTCTACTTCTGTGAGTGGACTGGAAGAAGCGGTCACTGAGGCTTCCCAGCGTGCCATAGCCGATCTTCTAATTTTTCTCGGTAGGTTAAAAAATCCAGTTAGTAATTCGCCGCCCAGGTTTTCAAATGGGTTTCAGATTCAACACCACCGTCCCTTCACAGTTGCCATTCTTTGCAAGATCTCTTTGAATACAATTCACGCTAACAAGTTCCATTGCCGCAGTGCCGGGTTTTGCTAAGTTAAGAAAGAGCGTTCGTGTTTGCATATGGGGTATACGGAGAGGGAATTTCGTTTGAACTTTCGTGAATATTTGACAACTCTGAACCAAATTTGGTCCTTGTAGGTCAAATATGGTAATTTTCTGGAAGATAGCTAGGAATCGTTATTCGCCATTAAGGTGGTCGTCGACCAAGGAGTTTTGAACCACATCGGTGATTTTCCGGTGGTTTTGTATCATCGTCTCCTCTGAAACCGTACTTTTGGCCATTATACTGTTGGAACATTGGTGGTATTTTTGTGTTAGTATTTGTATATGTATAGACTTTTGTGCACACAATTCTCCGCATTTCATCGAAAAGTGGGTGGATTCATCATCTCACCAAAATGTCGAGAGCAAAAAATATAAAGCTACGAGAGATTGTGGAGAGAGTTGATGACCTGCATCCCTTAGGGGAAATTAGGGCTAAGTGGGCAGTAGTCGATTTCCTGTATATATTTATGCGGGAGAGCTTAGAGCACTAGGTGGAATGTATCAGAGCGTGAGAACTGGATTTAGAAATCAAGGTAACGATCCTAAAGAATTTTCCGTGCACATTTTTCACGCCCACGTAAATGGATATCACAATGTGATGGATAGTCCCTTTTGTAGTACGAAAGACACCGGCAATTGATTAGCCTTGGTAAGGGATTCTAAAGTCTTTAATAAACTGACATAAATGGCAGACGGATACTAGAGAAGTGTGGAAAGAACACTGCACACAAAACATGTATATATTCTATCACTGAGTATCATGCACATTCCTCATGGTATTTACGGTTCAGAAGTCCTTTACGTGGTCCACTAATTTGCCATCAACCGAACAGGTATACTCTTATACTTTGGCATATTCTCCCTCATTGTTCTTTTGTGAAGTCGCTGTCTTTACGTAATCGCTGCTTTTCAGTCACAATTCGTTTATTACAGGTCTGACATTTTCAATCAAACAGACCGCATTTCAGAGGTTTTATTCCTACTGAAACATGATTTTCATTATTTTGCTTCTGTATGTGTTTTCGTTTGTCTTATTACCTTCTAATTACCTACGGGACCCTCAAAACGCAAACGGATAATCGGTCTTCCGTTCAGACACAATGGGTTATTCCCTGGATCAGACAATACATTGCTGGGCAATACTGAATCAACCTCTCGAAGCGACTGTATTTGATGCCTTCAATCGAGTTTACGCATCCGAAGCCTACGGTATGCCTTGGGAATTAAATCGTTCTCTGTCGTCTGCTCATTCTCAGCGTGCTTTTCCACCTACACGCGCATGCTTTACAGTGGATCCTTTGTTCGATCCTTCAAGTGGTTGTTTACTTCATTCAGAGGTAAGCATTTTCTCTCAAGAACGTGTCCATATAAGTTACACTCTATCCACACTGTCTGATCGGATTAATTCTGACAAAAATATCTGCGTACTCCAAACTGGGGTTTGTTTCTTCACGGAATTTATCTGGCTGATCACTAGATTCAGGCAAAGCGATGTTACAGAATCGATTTCGAAAGGTTCTAGCAAAGGCTGTTTCAATTCGTGCATGAAACAGTTCGTCACGCGCTGTCGGCGTTCAGGTCAATTTGGACAAACCAAAGACAAGGATGCCCTGCATGATCATAGGTGGGCATCAATCTAAGAACTGATATTTTTACTTTGATAATACATCTGAAATGTGAGGGCGAAGGCGAAGACCCGGTGCTCTCCATCTGGTCAACTTTTGGTAATCAGTCTGGAGTGATGGTTAAACTCTGATTCCAAAATAACTACAGGTGGTGTATAAAGCATACGGCTGTGCTCTGTGATGAAGGGGTGTACTTCGAATATGTAGCCTTGGCCGGCTAACGACTCCGGTTGTGGATCGCTATGAAAACCACTTGCTTTAGTCTGTGCCACCTGGAAATATTTCTCTCACAAACAAATCATGGATCTTCAAGATTGCGATCCTTGGTTGACGAATTCTTCACAGAGTTGCATCACAGCCAACTTCTGATTCGTCTTTTTTCTTATCTTCCTTCTAGGTCGTCGACGTAGAATCGAGGCTCAGTCTAATGGGCCCCAAAATAAACCTTCACTCACGGATCCCGCGACTCTCCTCCGATCACGCTCATCATTCAAACTCGTAAAATGTGAGGGAATGGTAATTTAATTGGCATTGCGCCTGATTCTAACAGAGATGGCTTATTGCGCGAGTTGGACCATGCCGGTCAATACACAGGCATGGTTGTATTCCGATCTTGCCAGACATTGGACTAGCACAGACTTTAAGACCATATTGAGATCACGTTATCCCATCGACTACCAGCCTCCAGCCAGTACAGTAGTGTTATTAGGAGGCAAGGGAGCTGATGTGAAAGCTGAGATCATATCATGATTTGTGCTGTCTGGATTAGTCAAAAAATAACACGAAATAGCTCAGGTGAAATGCACCAAGTAAAATGGGCCAATCAAGCGTGACCCCGACAACCGATGAAATAATGGCGGTCGCACAGGCACAAATATTCGAGCAAAGTAGCCTATAGATATGTTGTTTTTACTTAATAAAACGGGATTTTGTGCCGATTGACTTTGGTTGTTCTCCCCTGAGTTAGCGGTTGCGGACGATAGCGATCTAGAGCCGGGATTGGCTGACTGGAGAATAGAATTGGGGACAGAGATTAGACGTGACGCAACAGAGTGTATGACGTCCGTTCCTTGCTACGAATAGGTTAGCAAGCTGGTTCATTTTGAACAGCGAATAGTATTGGCGTTGACATCTGCTGCCTACTGGAGGTCCGTATCCGCCACCGTAGCGAAGAAACAAAATTGTGGACGACCAACAGGGGCTTTGTTTATTATTTGCACCTTTCCGGAGACACAATCTGAGGTGTCTGAAATAGTTTTGAATGATAAAGGTGAGGCTCTCAGTTGATATTCGGCCATGTGCTGTACGAATCAGAGGCTCGTACAAGACAGGTAGAACACGAGCTGATTAACGATGCCTGTTTGTGAATTCCGCGTATGCCCCTACTGACTGTAGGACAGATGCCGAGAAGGACAGATTCTATCACTTACTTCACGACCTACTAAGAACAGCACAAAAAGCGGACATTGTGGTTTTGGTCGGATACTTAATTGCCAGAGTCGGTAGTGTTATCCCCTGTGAACACCGCCTAGGAAACCTTTATTAACTTAATTGCAGCCACTCAGAGAATAGTGTAAGGCCTTTGAATCTACGCTCCTATCACCGACGGTTTTAAAAAAACAGCACCGTTTAACAGCCTGGAAACCTCTTTCGCTATCTCAGGTTTGGGCACTTATAGATCACATGGTAATAAGTTACGGATAGCGAGGCTATGTACAAAACTATCGTTTGATTAGGCAGTGGTATGTGTCACCGTCTACATGCACTCTAATGGGACCACCAGGAAGATGGCATCCTCACTCGATTTCGCTAGGCTGTTGGAACCTATTTTACTGACAATTTCAAAGCGAAATAAGAGGCGGGTTGGGCGCCATCCATCTAGAGCAGCCCTGGACTCCCGTCCAGTCGGCCATGCCCTCCGCTTGTCTGACCAGTCGCAGTATAACTTCCAGGTCAGCAAATCACTGGATGTCACCGAACACCCTGCAACTTATGGACATCCGCAGTTCAATTCTAACAACTTTGGTCGCTAACGAATTCCGTCTCACCTTGAAACGTGAGCTTACCGCAAGCATTAGAAAGAATCGCCAGAATTGGTGATCAGAACGTGCTGTCTCCTCAGAAAGCTTTCGAAAGTTGTTCCCGTAATCTGTTTATTTCACTGGTGCCAAAAGACGTAGTGTTAGCGAGACAGCCTGCGAGACCGGCGGAACGTCTATTCGTGGTTTTAGCGGGCGACTAAGAAGATGAACTTGACACTGCAGTCAACAGTTTTACTGACACTCTGCGCCGATCGCCGTAACCCTTGCGGAGCGTGGCGTTCAATGGTCGGTGCATTTAGACCCACCCAACTAAGTTGAAATCTGTACCCCACTTAAAATCCTCAAGCGTCACAAGGCCTCGGACGACTTGCCACCAGCGTTATCCCAAGACGCATGGTATGATATAGTGGAAAAACTGACGCATGTATTCTCTAAAGTATGGGGTGAGGAAAAAGTTCCTCTGAAATGGACGGAATCGATCTTTATCTGCGTCTTCAAGAAAGGCTCGCTAACTGTTTGTGAAAATCAGAGAAGGATCAACTTACTTCAGGCTGCTTCGCAGTTCTTTGCGTCTGTCGTCTTCCGCAGATTAAAAAGAGACGAACAAATCCGTGAGAAGCAAATGTGGTTTCAGTTGGTTGAGGCTGCATGGATCAGACATGGCAACTACTGGATCTTCGATAAATTTATCAAAGACCGAATAATGTCAGCTTAAACATCAGAGCAACTTCAGTGGGCAGGATTACTCTATGGGACCATTTAGTGAGATACGCCATACTTGAAAAGTACATATGAATCATCAACTCCCTCTACCGTCATGTTTCTGGTCGAGTAAAAGTATATAACAGGCTTTCTTTTCCCTTTGTTTTCTCTAGCGGGTTTTTATAAGTGTTTTACTTCACCGTTCCTCTTTAACATTACGATCAACGATGTCCTCAAGAAATCAATTGAGAGCTTCCTAAATGTTTTCGGACTTACGGACTTTGAATTCCCTGACGATATAGTGCTTCTAGCTTCTAACGTCCAAGCAACCCAATTTCTCCCGAACCGCTTAAGAACTGTAGTGATTCAAATGCGGTATGCAGTTCACACTCTTAAAATATAGGGTTTTATTTCAGGATTGGTGAGAGCTTGTATCTATGCTGCACTTGTGCAACGAAAGGCTGGAGATTGTTGAAAGTTTTGTCCATCTGGGAGGCTGTATTTCTGGAAATGGGGTAGGGGTATTTCAAAGACTAGTCTTGTTTTTTTTCTAGCCTGAAGCACCATTGGTGGTTGCCCAATATCAATCTGTCTTTGAAAGCTCGTGTGTATAATACGATTATACGCCCCGTATTTCTCTATGGTTGTAAACCTTGGCCCCTAATAGTTCAAGACGATCCTCGCCTGGCCGTGTTTGACGCTGGTATATCTGCCATCAGCACTATTTGATGCAGGGTGATTTCTGTTTGCTGACTTCAGAGGGAAACAACGCGTGCGCAAATTAACGGTTTCCAGGCGTTGGCCATGATACATCCTTGTGCTGGATTCGGGAAGCTATTTGCTCTGTGGCAAAGTGTAAATATCTTTGGATCGCAGTACAGCTGAAAAACCAGATCGCTAAGTTAGTCGGGTTCAGTCATTGTTACCTGTCCTCGGATCGCATTCCGTTTAATCAAGGAGAGTGAATCAAGCGACCTCAGCCCAGTCAAAGTGTTTTGCTCATCAGTCTAACTCAGATGCTATATACAGGTTTGTATCAAGCGTATCCAGATTTGTGCTTAGGTCTTTGGTCCTGCGTATATATATATATATATATATATATATATATATATATATATATATTTCGACGGCTTGAACACAAGCATGGTGTCCACGCAACAACATTTAGTAAAGTTATACAGCCAATTGGTGCAAGTGGAGGTGAACAATAATCGACAAGAAAAGGTTTGCTTCTCGTATCTTCATTGTACTTGTATTTGATGCTTTTTTACGATGCACTCGTGCCACTCTTTGATCCTGAGCCGTATCACTCAGCGTCTCTAACCAACGGCAACCTCTTTCTCCTGGGTCTCAACCAAAACGGGGAGAATTATCAACCAAAACTGGTTTCTTCGAAAATTTACCCTAAGTCCTAAAATGACCACCTCATCTTTCCTTCTGACCTTTCTCACCACGTGCAAAAGAAGCATAAAATGGCATACAGTGGGCAGGCGTGCGTCAGATGTGTCAAACCCACCGTAGGCGACGCAGCCCGATGACCACAATTAGAGAACGACTGTTTCCACTAAACACGGCGCAGCTCGTCGTTGCTCGTTGAAAACAGGCCTGGGCAATGTTTCGGAGCTATCGGCAGACGGACACCTTAATTCCTCGAGCATCATCAATGCGGGGAGTCCAGGTCTCACAACTCTGAAGAAGACCGCCATAAACTGTAGCACTGTACGTCCTTCCCATGGAGGAAGCCAGGTTTCCCGGCGGTGCCACAAGTGTCGCAAGTTCGCAAAGGCAATTGCAGCTTTCGCAGTTCGTGATTTAATCATCCTAATACTTCTATCCTTTTAGTTAAATCCCCATCTGATCAACGCAAAAGGTGAATGCAGATGCAGGCACTCCCCACTCTTGAAGAACTACTTTGAAGGTGCAAAGTGCGCACCGCAGCTTGATATACTTATCCCTGAACGATCCAACGCATGTTGAATTGACTGTAGATTGTCGTTGAATGAGTCCATACTATCGGGATACTCTAAATCAAAAACTCTTCTCTGGGTGGAGCTCAATTCCACCGCCTAATAGGCCAGACAAAGCGCTCTGTAGAACATTGAGCATAGAAAAGTTGAAAAGAAAAGAGATGTTGGACTGCCCTGTTGTACTCCACTGGAGCTGTTCACGCGTGTTTTTCAACTTTTGTAGATGGGTAGACGATATCGGCTTTGATGCCGTTGAGATTAGTATAATAACCGTATGGTTAACAAAACAAATACACAAGCTCTTCTTTAAGATGGAAACAACAATCGATTCTTCTTACTAGTTCCTTTCTCTAAGTAGAGCTGGGGAAGGCCCGTCGGAACCTTGCGCTTTATGGCGGTCTAAGTTTTTGGATTTCCATGCCCGTCTGCAAGGTGGATCGGCTGAGGTCAATTGACGTGTGCCGGAATGTTTTTGAAAAGAGTTGACGTTGGAGGCTACCTAAATTATACTTCAAATTGCCTCCACCCTGCGTACAACAAGTCTCTGATGACTGCGGATAGTCGAGTTATCAGCCTCTCCGGTCGTTTCGGTCATATCCATTGCTTTTCTACCGGTAGCTCGGATGAAGTGAAACAGCATATGGGAAGTTCGCAAGACAACAGCGTGTTCCATCTCCAAAGCTCGTTAAGACCACCAGTTGTCGCGATCCTCGCGTATGCTTGCATTGAATTCATGTCTCGTTACGAGCCATACTTCTTTTTACTCGCTACCAGCCAGGACGGACTAGCGTACGTAGAGAAGACGTGGGAACTCAACGAAAATTCTGGTTGTCATGTCACAACTCATTAAGCCAACAGAAGGCAGGACATTCTTGATAAGCGACCAGTGCTCCCTGGTGTTATTAGGCTGGGGCATTTTTAAAATCGTCGGGCGAGTTGGGTTAGAGAGCTTGTCGCTGTCTGAAGGGCGCTGCGTCGTGCACTTTGAGAGCTCACCGAATCACATGGGCAGCCTTGTGCAGACTGACTCGTGTTTGAGGAGAGTGCTCCAGTGCTCCAGTGTGTTAGCAACCCTACCATTGATGGGTAGTTGCGACTTGATCAGTCTGAGTCGTTAACTCGGCGAATGCGGACACCAAATATCATACCGGAGATTGGGTCGTCTGAAATTCGTACTTGCAAGAAACAGTCGATGGTCTGCAACAAGCGCTCTCCATTTTATAAACAACAAGACCTCCCAAACAAGCTTCATTTGGGGCAACCGACTTATTCTAGAATGCACATCACGTCACCCTCCTTTTAATAGAAAGCGTTCTTGATTGTACCTAAGCTACAATTTGTAAACGCCTGCACTGAGAGGAGAATCAAATTTCACCTACCGGAGCAACGGATGTTCATTTTGCACGAACTTCTAAGTCTCACTGCCTATAGCCAGCTATCAATTGGGATCCAATCGAACAGTGGAGCCTCGGGTCTCTCTCACTGAAAGCCTTGCCCACACCAGCAAGATCTGTAGCTGCATTCTCAGGGTTCCCAGAAAGGAGAAGGTAAACTTGACCGAAGGATTAAATAGGGGTATCAATAGAATAGTAGAGAAAGAGTCATTTGGTGGTTCTCCTGGAAAGAGACACTCAGTGCTAGGATCTCCAGTGGTGTTCACACAAAGTGATCCACAGTGCGATGGGTGAATTATGATTAAAGTACATACTGCGAAGTGAGATTTATGTGCAGAACATTCAAGTAAGATACGGTTTATCGACTCTGTATTTAAACGTGGAATGGTTGGAGGTTGCTGGAAAAACTGAAAGAAGACTGCTCCAGAGATTTGGAGTCCGGAGAATAAAGGATGACTGAAATAAAGAAGTTCGACATCTAGGGATATCGATTTTATCAGGACTAGTCGCTTGAAGATTAGTAGAACTAGATAAAGTCATGGGAAGAGGAACTGTCGAAGCGAGTTCTGAAGAAGAAAGACCATAATAGTAGCGATTGAACAGAGACAAAGAGGCAGCTACCTGAGGATGAACAAGTGGCTGTTGATTTGAGATCAGCGGGGTTGTTGATCCAACGGATGGTCCTCCGTTAAACTCGACCTCCCTGGTTATAGGTATGTGAAACAAGGACCTTACTCCCTTAACGTAGAGTGACTCACTGATCGTACCCATCTTCAAGAAAAGCACAGTGACAATAGCAACCATCGTGGGATGAGTTTATTTTTGGTATTTACTAAGGTCTTAGCTTTGATGATGCTGCGCTGTTTGACACCAATTCGCAAGATTAATATCCGCGGAAAGCAAGCCGGATTGCGTCCAGGTCGGAATTGCATATATTCACTCTTCGGCAATTACTCGAAACTCGATACACACACCGCCGCCCTACGGTTGTAGTTTTTCTCGACTTGAAAGATGCATTCGACTCAGTAGGTCGGACAGCACTGCTCACTGCTCTCTGCTGGAGTGGTGTGCCAGTGAAGTTCGCGAACCTGCTAAGAGCATTGTATTCGCATACATATGGTCTCGTGGGGGTATACGGTGAACCATCAAGTTCATTCGAAACAACCAGCGGTGTTCGATGAGGGTGTCTTATCTCTCCCTTCCTGTTCAACTTCGTTATGGACGAAGAAGATGCTTTAGGAATCAAACTGGGAAATAGATGGAAGCTGTGTGACCTAGATTATACAGATGACGTGTCTGTTCGTATCTGCGGACAATGCATAACGTGCACTAGACAGACTCTCGTGGTCTGCATTTCGGATTGGCATGTGCTTTGCACATTTGAAATGCAAAACGGTGTAAACGGATTACACGATAGTAGTGCCGAACGTGGTGCTGTATGGAGAGAAATTACCAATTGTGGACCGTTTAACCTACCCTGGTAGCTGCGTATCGAACGATGGTAGCTTGGCAGTAGAAGTAAACACGCGTATATCGAATGCTCGAGGGACTTACGCTGGACTGAAGCACTTGTAGCGTCGGGCTAATATTTCACTGAATTTGGTAGGTCGTGTATATTGTGCCGAAGTGCGTTCATATCTGCTGTGTGCTTGTGAGACATTGAGTATGCGTGTCGGTAATGTTCGTCGGTTGGAGGTTTTGGCCACGGATCTCTAATTAGTATGGCTAGGATTGGGTGGAGTGATCGGGTGAGTAATGTGGAGATCAGGGATCCAACACTAGGTGCCGAGTCTGAGAACACCTCATCTCAGCGTAAGAAACTTCATGGACTGCATTTGTTAGGTCACCTGTTGCGCATGGCGAATACTCGTCCACCATACCGTACCCTATTTTGCGTTTCTCCCATGGATTGGAAGAAGCCGTGTGAAGGTCGACAGATGACGTGGAAATGTGGGATGAGAAAATGTACAGCGTACTTAGGTAAAGTAGGTGTCTCACGTCTTCGTGGTTGAAGTCCGAAGGACCCGTCAACTAGCTGGCTGGATACACTGTAGGAAATGACAGTGAACCGTAAACAGTGTCGATCGTGCTGTCATTTTCTATCGAATGAGAATGATTGAAGTGTGTTTGTACACTTAAACTGTTCCTTGTACTGGCCACTGCAACATTCTTGTCTTTTCCCATCTGTATATGTNCTGTCAAGTCAGAATGATTAAGATGTATATTTGTACAGTTAGGCTGTTGCAGTGTCTGGTCTTTTCCCGCCTGTGTAGGTCCACTGCCTGTTCCCCCTTGGATATTCACTCTTTTGATAGAAAAGTGTAACTCTGGGGAACGGCAGCGGTCAGTGAATCTTGCCTTGCTGTTTAACGCTGACGGATGAGGATGATAATGACGAAGATGGTTATGGAAGTTTTCCTGGATGCCTTTTCCCACAGAAGCTCACATCTAAATGGTTTCAAGTTCTACCTAGGGTAGCTTGTTATGTTATCCAGATTCGTGGAATAATGTTGAACGCAGCCAGGCGTAGTTTAGACTTGGGTTGTACGCCGAACTTTCTCACTTTTCATTAATACAACCATCGGATGGATCTAATGAGCAGCGATTTGTTGTTATCTTGTATGGTTCCATCTCAAGATCGTTTTAAGTATATTTTACAAATCTAATTACAGATCACGTACTTTCGGAATCATGACGACTGACGGAAAACGGTGATCGAGAAAGGGGAATAACAATAAAAAATGCACAGTTCACCACATACGCTAGTTCTTCGATCACCCATTTCCGCGTCGTCGGCTACCTTTGATTCCTATGCGTGTTTAATATTAACCAGTTGCTCAAACCAAGGCAAGCGGTTGGTTTAGGGAAATCCCTACCCCAAGTCTTTGGTCAAATTGACTTCACGCTGCCTGCGGCTAGTTTACAATCAGGGTTTAGCCATCTCCTTAAACTGATTACCGAAGACCATTCAACCCAGTGAAGGACACTGGGCATTCGCCTTCCTTCCCGCACTTTAGCGAGAACTCTTCTGCCTCCAGAGGGCAGTGCGCAGGACTTCCTCAGCAAGGGCTATTTACGATGAAGGTCATTTAGGAGCATTTCGAGAGTAGTTCAGAGCGAGTGGCTGGCGCCCACCTTCGACCACGCTGAATCACTTAAAAACATTAAAAGACCGAAAGTTAGTAGTTAGTAGTAGGTAGGTTTATTAATTTTGATAATTTTACCTCATTTGGTCTTATATCGGATGAATCGTCCTCACGCTTACGGGAGACTGGATTGATGTTCAGCAATTCGAGGGATCTGTAGACACGGCGTGACATTGGTTTACCGATCAGAAGTCCAGTCTACGAAACAACAGTAAGGTCAATGCCTCTATATAGATCCAAAACGCCGCGGTTCAAAGCAGATACAAAAAAACTTGTTGTTTGGACATCATTAGTAGAATATTGTGGAAGAATTTTTTCAATAGCCAACAGGTTAATGTTAAAGCATTATCAGATTTGATTGAAGTGACTCTATCGTGCTCCGCACGTAACCACAACTAGTGCCACGTGTTGTTTTTTCGGGCAGGTAGTGACTGGAGGATGGGTTGAAATAACCAGTGGACAACATGGCAAAAGGTTAAAATCACCGGCCAGCGGACTGGCCCAAGTTGGTCCAGTTAGATTATGGCGATGACTGGAGACAGTAAGTGCAGTATCTCAGTGAGCTAGTCTAGCGTTTTAGCACTCGGGATTGCTTATTACGTCTCAGTTTATTTCACTGTTCTTTTTCTCTTAGTATCTAGTGCTGTGAGGTAATCAAAACCAGGTCACTGATGCAGACTTAATGGTTGCAAAAGTTTGAATCAGTTTTGTGTAGTGTCGCACGCAATAGAAACGTTCAGCTGATTCTCAAAAATCGTAGTAGTGTGGAGCTTTTTGCTTCCTTGGACCAGGTGTTACGACGGTCCGAGTAATAGAAGTCCATCGTCCTGAAGAAACCAGTGGCAGCAAGTGGATCATTGATTTTAGAGATGAGAATCGTCACTGGTCGGTGTTTTGATGGGTTCTTTATTTGCTGATATTACCATCTTAGAGAATATAATAGTTGTGTCCGGAGATTCTCTCTTTTGGATCTAGTAGTGTTCCATAGTAACCTGTCTTTTTCTGTCTCTTGATGACATCTTCAGTCTGTTACAAGAATGTTGTCGACCTGAGCTGCAGTATCATCTACAGCACTTGAAGTCGGTAGTGTCCTATAAGTATATAGCCTACATGTTAGAGCATGCATGCTTGCTAAGTGTTCGTCAGACAAAAAGTGGGGTGTTTAGAACCTGAATTGGATATCCCTGTAAAATGTTACGTGTCAGCATTAATATATGTTAAAGATCAGTTCCATTTTCAACTTTTGGATTGTGTTCATTAGGATATAAACGTACAGTCTGAGTGGTTGGGATCTTCAGTCCACAAAATGTGCTGAGGTTCACGAAAACATTGTTTGTAAAAGATGTCTATCACCACGCTGTCCGTTAGAGTCAACTGAAAAATACATCGGCTACCCAAACCCGGGGTTTTCGTCATATGGGCATTTTGACTTATCTATCATATTTACTTGTCTGTTCAGTTATCACTGCTTCGTTCTGTTAAAAACTAACAGGTTGCACAGCCACCCCATCTGTCGCTTTCGTTCCATATTAGCAGTCTCTTGGAAGTGGTCACACGTACCCAGTGCTGGGTTTCTTAGTATTTTTTAAATTCGACATGTAAGGGGTTGATTCTACCGTTTTGACTCATGAACGCTTTTCATTCCAGATCAAGAAACAGGAAGAAGTACCACCGCTCAAGGTCCCGATCCATTCGAAGGCGCTCTCCACGCAGCCGTTCTCGCGGTCGGAGAAGTGATCGACGTGATCTAGACCGTGAGCGTGGTTCACGCATACGCGATAAAAATCGTGACAAAGATCGTAGAGACCGGGATCGCGACCGTGACCGTGATCGAGACCGCGATCGTGATCGCGACCGCGATCGAGACCGTGACCGTGATCAAGACCGCGACCATGATCGAGACCGTGATCGTGATCGTGAAAAAGATCGGCACCGAGAAAGGGAGCGGGAGCGAGGTAAGGACATTAAATCTCGTCGGCGTCGAGAGGAAAGTTCTAAAGGATCTGGGGATGCCAATGAGTCGGCGTTGAGTGAAAGGAGGAGTGAGGAAGATGTTCAGGCCGCAGCTGTGATAGCCGCACAGTCCACCCCACACGCGCCATCCGAGAGTGGGCAGTCAGCAAGCAAGCGTTCGAGACAAGCCAGCAGCGAGAGCAGCTATGGCAGCGGCAGCGAAAGTGAGAACGGGAGCGATGAGGATCATGGTAATCGTAAGGAATCTCCTAGACAACAGAACGGTCGTCCTGAAGACAATTTAATGTCCCAGGCAGTGGCAGAGGCTATGGAACCAAAGCCAAATGTGATTGGCGTTAAATTGGCAGGACCAGAGGATATGGATCATCAGTCTCCAATTGCTTCGGCTCCGATAGAGGATGAATCCCAGGCTTCCCCAGACAGTGACTCATCCGGTGATGCAATGGACACAGAAGCATAAATGCGAGTGAACTTAGTACCACCTGTTTGTTTATACGATGCAATAAATCCTGTATATTTTCCCCTAAAGTCCATTTGTTTTTCTGTCTTGATACTAATTCTTTTGAATGGAACGACTTGTTTTGATTCAGACATTAGTGGGCTTGCGTTTTCTCCCGAACACAGTTTATCAGTGTTGTTAATTTGTTCTCTTTCTCTTCTAACGCACAAGAGAAACCCCAATCAATTTCATCTTTGATAGTACGATTTTCAGGTGAGTACTGCTGCACGAGACAGATGTCATGAACCAGCAGTCGGATACCAGAGTAAATCAGAAGACAGAGAGCTGTTGTGTAGGGTTCAGTCGGCTAATTACTTAAGTATGCAGCTGAAAATAGAGAAAGTAATCAAAGCGTGAATGTTTGTCAAAACGAGAAATCTAAATACGACAAAGAATGACCGCACACGGTTTATGGTTCACTACATTCTTTCCCATTTGTTAAGAACTTCATGGACAAGCTGCCGCGGTTGTGGTGGTGAAAGACTTATTTAGAAAGTGAAAATGACTGTCGAACTCAAGTCTTCAATGGGTGATAACGAAGACGGTTCGCATGCTGATAATGCGGTGATCTGTCGACAACCTAGTGAGCATAAAGTACTATAGGGTAGGTCTCAAACACTGTAAATGATTAACAAACGCTAATGTGGAGTGATTTCACACTTCTATGTAATTTCTGTAAACGTCATGGGAGGTGCCGATCTTTACAGTTCTTTGGGCCAAAACTACGCCTCATGATTACGCAGAATATACGGGCGGATGCATTGGTGCTGCCGCAGGAGGTTTTCCGCGGACTGTTCCTTGTCAGCATCATATCGTAGGTTATTGGCGAAAATGCTGTGGTCAGGACTCGATGGAGGTGAATGAGAACCTGGGGTAGAAATTGGAGCAGGGACGACCGTGTATTTATCGCGGGCAGCAGGAGCCAAGTTCCTTATCGGAACAGAATCATTGCGACCGTCTGGGAGTGGTACTCAAGCTTAATTTGGGTTGTAATCAAGCAATTCTGTCTCTTTGGCTTGCGGATCGATTCAGATTTTTCAGTAAAACCGGGTTGGAATTCAGGAGCCAACTATAGAGAGGTCTCCGTAGTGAAGCTTAAGTTTAAAAGAGGTAAACGGTCGTCGGGTGTTCCGCTAGTTGCCGTGTAAAGCCGAGGACGTATGGAGTGTAGAACATCGAGAGAAACCGCTTCCCATTGTCGAACGTCAAGACCAGCTCCAGAGTAATGGCTCTCCAATTTGTACCTTTTAGACAATCCACCTGCCCGTTGTGCTGGGGGTTATACGCACCAGTGTGACTAGGGACTCTCCCTTCTGTGGAGAAACGTACAAAACTGTTTCCACATGAAGGAAGCCATGCGGTCTGACCGTTTCCAATCAGGCACGCCAAAAATGGCGAACAAGTAAGCGAGACAGTCCATAACAATGAAAGTGGAGATATTAGAACAAGTAAAGGCACAAGGGAATGGGCCGAAATTATCGGCGATTGTTAGCAGAAACTTATCGGGCGTGAAAGATGGCAGTGGTCTATGCCCAGTATCGAAACGCTGGGTTTCTTTGATTAGTGGTGTATATGGTGGTTTGAAAAACCTTGCCTTCACTTCCGCGCAGATTCGGCAGCAAGCTGCCGTATTTTCCACTTCTTGGGCAGATTATGGGAGATTTCGAACGCGAACAAAATAAAGCATGTGTGGGACTCCCGATTGACCAGGACGTATGGGGCTGGAAATGGAGACTCCGACATGTCGGGATAGCGCATCAGCCACAGTGCTTTTGCGTCCTTTGTGGTAGGCGATGTCACGCTGAAATTCAGTTAGTTCCAAGCGCCACCGTTGGATATTCTCGTTCTAAATCTTACCCCTCGGTTGATTGACAAACGAATGCTGCCTACCGTTGGTCTGAAACAAACCGGAAGTGAATACTGATCGGAAAATGACAGTGCTTTTAACGCCCCACTGGTACCGCAAACTTCCTTTTTCTACTGCAGGGTAGCGCATCTTGAAAGCAGTCAATCCCCAACCTCCCACCGATCTACATCCCGCCGGCGCCGCTCGCGTTCACGAGACCGACGTCGTTCCCGTTCTCGTCGTAGTCACGGTAAACGTCGATCTCGCACAAGGTCTCGATCCCGAGACAAAAAGTACCGTTCCCGCTCAATTAGTCGCAGTCGCCGTCGCAGTGATCGCGTAAGATCTAGGTGAGCCCATCTTTTTGAGGCTTTTTATTATTCACGTAAACTTTTATGTACGAATCTGTTTAGGGTAACTGTAAACTCCCTGATCACAAGTTTTACAATGTGAATTTCGGCGGATATTTGACCACAGATTTGGGATTTATGGGTCGGTAAGGGGACTCAGGATGACTTCCTGTTTGCGTTCTCGACAAGTTTGCAGATGAGACTACCGAGCAGAATTCCAAAATCAAAACACTAGAAAACGAAGCAGCTCCTCGTTAACGGACCAGTGGATGTTGATTATAGGTTAGAGAGGGGTTTTTAATCAGCCAAATTACGTTGCGTCGATCCCTTACAGAAAGAAAAACAACGTGGCTGAGCTGCACGTTACATGCAGCTGCAACATTTGAATGTTGCATGAAAGCTTTATGCATTGGAAAATGAACTGATTCCAATAAATATCTGGCTGTTGACATATCGGACTGTCTAATCGAGGTGCTCACAAATGAACATTGACTGGGCATTGAAGCTTCTGATTTCTTCCGGGACTTAAGAAGTTTCACATTAAAGCTCCTCGGGGTGGCCTTTACGGGTAGTCAGCCGGAGGCGAAGCTTTGCGCATACCAGAACATGATCTGAGCCTCGATTGCTATCTGTCTCAGCACCGCGATGCGGCTTGCATCCCTCCACTAACAAAGTCCATTGTTACCGGATTGGCACATAGTCAATTTGACGTGCTATTCTACCATCATTGTGATACCGTGTCAGAAGGCGCATCCTTAGGTGCTGCCGGTTAAAATGGAAGAAGTTGACTTGCGCACCACCATTTTCACACCTTTGGCCCAGGCCAAATTTTCCGAGGACGTGGCGTGTTGAGGAATCTTGTGCGCTTGTCCGAGCATTTCACTCACTCGTCACGAAAAGCATATTCTTTTTGGGATGCGGTTCGCCGCTCTTTGAAGTTTGGCAGAACTTGTCCTTCGCACCGTTGCCGGGTGAGGGTGGGGGTTGGAGTGTAGATTGCAACAACGGCAAGGTTGACGGTTTGGGCCTTGAAGGGTACCACAGCGATTCTCAGTAGTATCTGTTGCTAGGAGGGCAGAAGAGAATTGGCGTGGTGACTTGAAGTTACTGCTACTCCTTGTGGACCTAGAGGTACTGGACTATTTTGATGGGCCCAATAGTCGCTACATGCACCGGATACTTTTGTGCTACGACTGCCGGTGCCACCTAGTCTGACTTCGGAAAAGCAAAAAATATCCGTGTGGGAGTGATGCAGCGGTGCATGGTCATTGGCCTGGCTTCCGGGGCCTGGTTCGAAAGGATTCTCACGTTCCGGCGTCCAGTAGAGGTTTTTTCAAGGTGGAGGGATTCAGTGCGCATCCGTATCACCTTTTCCACGGAAGGGCCAACGATCATCGTGTTCTCGGAAATTCGCGCAGTTTTTGACTGTTGATAGGTCTGCACTATGGTACTGTTGGTTTAGGAATGGAGTACCTGAGAAGTATGTGTCGGTCCTCAGAGAATTGTACCTTCATGCGTCAGATCGGGTTAGGGTTTACAGCCAGCTTTAGCCTCCCTTCGTTCTGTCCAGTGGAGTACGGCGGGGATGCCATATCCCATTTATTTTCAACTTCGTCATAAAGGATGTTATACAGAACGCTTTATCTAGTCTTTCAAACGGTGAGATTGAACTCCCCCAAAGGAACTGAGTTTCTGACTTAGAGTATGCCGATGATACTGCCTTGCCGAGTGACAATGCACAGACAATTCAACACACGTTGGACCGCTTAGCGATAAAGGTTTCTGGGTACGGTATGTGCTTTGTACCTTCAAAATGCAAGGTACTTCTCCAGAACTGACGAAAACCTTTACCTGTACCCACCCTTTGTGGTGATCGGTTAGAGGTAGCCAACAGATCCACGTATCTCGGCAGCCTGATCACACCTGACAGGGGTGTTGCGGGGAGGCCACATCACAAAATGCGAAAGCCAGAGCAGCTTTCGCGAACCTGTGACACTTCCGGCGCCGCCAAGTTATCCGAATTTCCTTCAAGGGAAGGATGTATAATGCCACAGTTTGTAGTGTTCTTCCTTAAGGTTGAGAGAGTTGGTCTGTCCGCGTTGAGGATGCCCGGCGACCTTTTTTGTTCGACCGCCGAAGTCACTGAAGCATTGCTCGAGTCTGGTGGGAACATCGGGTGAGCAATGACGAGGTGTGTCGTCATGTGTTGGCCGCAGACCGTTGTCCTCTGACTGAAGTAATCGCTGTACGTCGCCTTCGGTGGCCTGGACACGTATTGCGTATGCCTGTCCATCGTCTACCTTTTCGTGCCCTTTTTACACGTGCTGGGAAAGGATGAAAGAAGTGACGTGGCGGTCAGACTACAACTTGGCCTAGATGTATGAAGAAGTTAGCTCCGACTTTGGCCTCAGTTGGTGCTTCGTGCCTTCCCGGTTAGGGCCCAAGAGATGGAGATTGCTGTTAGTTAGAGACGCTGAGAGATATGGATCAAGACCGAAGTTAGCGGTGCGAATTCCGTGTGGTCTGTCTGTCTGTGGAACTCATCCCCCGAAAGCAACCAAAAATAACGAAACGTGTAACGTGAAGAAGAAAAAGCAATTTGTTATGGTTTATTATTTTTCCCTCTTGCTTGTGCCTCTTCTGCAGTTCCACTTATATGGTGTTGCGTTCGCACCATGCTTGTTTTCAAGCCTGCATATATATATATATATATATAAGAGTTAAGAAGGCGTATACTGAGTTAGTTCGTTTATCGTTCATATATATATATATATATATATATATATATAATTTTGGTTACCCTCAGCCTGGTTTAGCCTGCCTGTCAAGCTGTTTACCGGACTGTGGTCACCGATGCATGCTTTGGCTTCTCCGAGCCCCAGGTAAGAGCCGGATACCTGAAGGGGATCAACGAAATGGAATTTGCTCCAAGGGGCACGACGAGATACCAACTCAGAGGTACTTACCGAATCAGGTACCTCATACCCCCCCACAACAAACACTATTAGCTGCAAGTACTGAACTTTGGGTGATGTCAGAATTCACAAGAAGGGGCTGAGTAGAAAAAGCTCAGCCCAGATGATGATGGTTTGCTTACTTAGGAAATTTGTTGACCACGATACGGGAGCAGGGGGCGACCTGAGCGTGGACACTCGCCAGAGGACGTTCGCGCCAAATTTGGCCGAAGTACTTAGAGATAACAAGTAGAGCCACCTATGTTTCTCTGTGTTTATTGAGTTTGGCCAACCAGGAGTGAGATGAAGGCCAGTAGACCACCGGTTGATTTAGGACGTCGGAGTCTGTGTTGACGATCCCTCGAGGTTGAGAAGCGAACGCAGTTGGTCGGCGATGACAGCTCCATATGCCTTCGAAACAACAGGTTTGAGGGAAAATAGGCCATATCTGTTCGGGTCATAAGGACCATCATGTTTAGGAATAGAGACATTCACGTGTGTTTCCAGCACCTTGAAAAATGAGAAAGTTTGAAAGGCGGAAGAGGCGACGTCAATTAGGAGCCAACTCAGAGGCACATTTATGGTTAGCGGTTGGTATGCCGTCCAGATCTGGTGGTTTGCAAGCGTTCATGAAACAACGCTTGATAGATGTTCCTCGTGCGAACACGCGGTAGAAAAAGAGGAATAGTGATGAAGAA
Organism: Fasciolopsis buskii; assembly: GCA_008360955.1. Classification (NCBI taxonomy): domain Eukaryota; kingdom Metazoa; phylum Platyhelminthes; class Trematoda; order Plagiorchiida; family Fasciolidae; genus Fasciolopsis; species Fasciolopsis buskii. The sequence goes on along the minus strand of LUCM01002824.1, from coordinate 52,663 downwards.
AGAAACCAGAGGTGTAGGATAATAGGATAAAGTGGAAATGGAGGCAAGATAGATAACAAAATCAGCTTTCTGACGTGGTTCATAGGCAAGATTGCCAAAGGTACTACAGATGGAAGAGGACTAAAGGGGACAGAAATTGCGCGACACTGCTTTAGCTAGGGATAAAAATATCTGGTGGTTGAGAGTAAGCATTCGGCTTTTCAGCAGACGTGACATTCTTTGGCCCCCTATAGCCGGCGAACACCTGATCCCACCCTGAACAAAAAGGGCGGTGAAGGGTGAAAGCAAATGAGCAGGACCGTCGGTTAAACCCTGCGTGGTTCAAGCGTATAACAAGACTACGAGCATGATTAAACTACTTCGGGTGATTCGGGCTTGCCTGGTTAGGAAAATACTGGAGTGAGAAGATTCATGCATTGAAGAGCAGTACGTGCAAAGCTGAAAACGGACACGGGAACCTCCGGAGTGACGGGAAGCTAAAAATTAGTGCAAATCGCCCCAGTTGACTGAATTGCAGCACAAAAACATGTCTCGAGGAAAGTGCAACGCTGTGTTGGTTGAAGTTAGTGGAGGATGCAGTAGCACAGGGTGCGATGAGCCAATAGAGCGAAGAATAAAAACATTTGAGTAGCGAGAAGGGACAGAAATGAAGATTTGATCGGGAATATGAATAAGGCCACTAGATGGATCAGGTATACACGTGGTGAGGTCAGTTGGCTGAAATAATTTGTCAACCACGGCAGTTTGTTTGGCTCAAAGTCCCAAAACCAGAAGGATGTACTAGCCATTCTCGTTGTAAACTTAGAAATCTCCCAATATGGTAACATTACTGTTTGTTCCAAACAAGTCCTCATTGCTTGAAGATAAGAAATCAAAATGAGGGAGCCACCACCAGCTGAAGTGCGTTGAGCAACAGAAATTCTTGAAGGAAGAGAGTTGGACCTTCGATCGTGTGTTGAAACTCGCCAGTGGAAAAGTCAAGATTTGTTACGCGCTACATGGCAACTGACTGACGATCAAAATCACAGACATCTGCTGTGAGAATGGGAGACGAATGAAATATATGATCTGGAAATTGGGGGTAGGGGGTATCTGATACGAGGAGGACTTGAGTTTTGGTCAAAAATGGAACAAGGGGAGAAAAGGGCTAGATAAATTGGTGAACGGGACCTATGTTGCGGTTCAATCTGCGAACATTAATGAATATGTTGAATACGTGGTGACTTTGCAAGCTTGTAGCCAGAGTAATGGATCGAGAGCTTGGATGATCGTCTAACGTGATGATTAGCTTGAGGGAAACCCGGGAACCGTAATCCCGAGTAACGAACCCCATAGGGCCTTAATAAGTCAGGCGACGATAGAGCTGGTTTCCAACTGCAGCATGTGTTTACACAGTCGGATTGGGCTAGAACACTCATGTTTACCTTTCATACCAAAACCTGACCGGATACGGTGGCCGCACTGAGTGAACGATCAGACTGTAGGTAATCCGAACTTCGTTGCCTACCGTGAAGCTTTTTTCCATGTAGTTTTCATTTAATGCCTTACACTTGTCTCTCCAACTTTCCGTATTTACTTCGCTTTTGTGTATGCGACGTGCATCAACAACCAGAATTAAGCCACTCTAGAGCGAGATTAGTGATTGCAAAAACTGAATATTGAAATAGTATGTAAACCGTTTGCACGTGCTTTCGTTTACCACTAGCAGGATTGCAGCGACAACGGGTTTGTAGGAGGTCGTTCGTACACAGATCATTTTGTTCACAGCAAAAGCGTAGGGCGAACGGACGGTCAGTTGCATGATATGCTTGTGCACTCACGAGCAAATGCACGCACACCGCTTACGCGCATGAATTGCCCAGCTGCTCATCACATGAAAATTTGCCGTTTGTTTGATCGATTTCTGCCTGTAGATCACGGTCGCTCGATGCTTGTAAACATGCAGTCGTTAAACGATCCGCCTAATGAACGGTGATTGTGACATCTAGTAATGGGTCCATAACCGATAAAATTCGACGGCCTCAACAACAGTAGCTTTTGGAACAGCGAGAACTTCAGACAAAGTTGATTGAATTATTAACAGCACTTCTCACTTCGTGGAATGCTGCAAATGACTACCGATCATTTTCAATAAGGTTAAAGAATCATTGGCTACTAGCATACGGAAATTTAACTGAGACATTGGAAAGGGTATCACTTTCACACCATGGTACGGCGATACGAAGACGTCTTTCTGGTGGACGGCTCCTCCTTAGTTGAATAACTGAAATCAGAACATTCACAATGTTGCAGTTGCATTTTTCCACATCATCCTCGAGAATTTTATTAAAATAAACTGCGTCCAGACACTTTTATCATTCATGAAAGATCGTCATACATACGGTACTATTTTCTCAACCGGGAGAAGAAATTGTGCCTTACACTGGCCGCAGCTGAGAATGGTTTCAACTTAAAGAAGTTACAGACGACCAGTTTAGAGCGTTGATTGTTGACATCTCCGAATGATGTAGAAGTCCTCACGCATCTTCTAGCAAATCGGATTCTGCTGAACAACAATCCGTGCGATAGTTAACTGCTGAGTATTGCAGACTAATGAAATTACAGCACTATTGGAAGATGACCCACCATTTCACAAATATTGATAACACCTTAATGGAAAAACCAGTGCGAAACCCAGTCTCCTAACGACATGAAGTGGGTGTACTGACATCACAACAACCACTTTACCTGTTGGGATCGTGGGAAATTGAACACTGTGGGATTTTGTGGGTACAGACTCCACTGACGTGAATCGTATGGACGCATGGGGTACGAAGGTAGATTTTGCAGACACCCATAAAACAGATTTCTGAAAAAATTCCCTGTCCCTTCCTACATTAGATACTAGCCGAATGCCGTGTTTGTAATGAGAAGTCCCTTACTAAATCGGATACAGAAATACGTCGCTCTGACTGCAAATGGCTGTCAAACAACTCTCCAGTTGGACACAACGCCAGATATAATAATCATCTTTTTATTGGGTAAAGTAATCTACAGTAATAGACAAACCTCAATCAAAAATATACTATTATAAGGATGCATGCGGGAACATTCAAGCAAGCTTAGGCTTGTTGACCCTGATTTTTAAAACTGGAAGGTTGTACGTCGCCGGAAAAACGGAGAGAGGAAGAGTGTTCCAGAGCTTTGTAGGCCGGGGAATAGAAAAAGACTGGAATAAAGAATCTCGACATCTGGAGATGAAGACCTGGAAAAGATGATTTGCCGTCTGAATGCGAGATCAACGAGAGAAAGTCATGGGGATGGGGACTGTCGAGACGTGTTCAGGAGAGCAAAGACCAAAATAACAGGGAAACTGTTACAACTCGATGATGAGCAAGTAATTACAGACTTGGAGTCAGAGACGGATCATTTACAGGGAATAACTGAGAGAGAACCCCTTCGAATCGAACGGAGATGGTCCGCTTTCTGAGGAACCATGTCATTCACGGTACGAGAGCCAGATGGAACACAGACGAAGAACATTTCGACAGCCGACTTTCGTGTCAAACTCTATCGAAGGTCTCAAAGATGTTCAGAGACCAAGTAGGTTTCTCCTTGACTATCGACTATAGCCGACCAGGAATGTGAGATGACAGCCAAAAGATCTCCCACAAAGCGACGCGAGCGAAATCCGTTTTAGCAACCACTCAGCAACTGACCGGAGATAATGGTTTCGAGATCACAGAAGTACGGATGATGGGGCGATATTTGTTTTGGGATAGGAAAAATCGTATGCTGTCATGGAGAGAGGAAAATTCTTTGGCTGAGGGATGAATAAAAAAACGGCGTAATCTGGGGACTAACTCTGGAGCACATCACAGGTTTGGAAACGTACAAATTAAAGAGGACGTCGGGGGATTGTGGTACTGTATGTATTTAAGTACAAAACTCCCGGGAAGTCGTACGAACAACGCTCAATGTGCCACATTATGTTCATACTACACACACTAACACAAATATAGTAGGGATATGAGGAGTTAGCAATGCAGTCATTCATGAGTATCACCCACCATACGTTGAATTTTCCTCTGGATGTCTGTAATCTGTCCCTGGCACTGACTAGTAATCTTTCATATCTTCGAACTGTGGTCAATTGGCCCTTCGGAGAATTCATTTGGTCCTGATTGACTTTCAGTAGCTAAACGCGTAGTGTTAGTAGGTAAAACAACGTCAGACCGACCTGACACGTTGAATCGTACTTGATCTACATACATTACGAGGCTTTTCATCTTGGCAATCAAGTAGTGTGACCATCCGGATGTCACTGCATGTCAAAGGTCATTGCCTTCGAAAACGCTAACATCAACGGAAGAAATACATGAAAAACTTCAGCGTAAACTCCGTGATTCAAATAAATCTACTGGAATTTTACCAGTAGCACAATGGTTAGCATTGCGGTATTGCAATAAGAAATTGTCACAGCATGATCAAGTTAAACAAATGGACAAGGTTTAACAGAATGAGTAGCACCTTTAAGAGTGAACACAGATTTCTCCCCACTGGTCCATCAGATTCCGGAAGACGGGGCGGTGTAAAAGTCCTTTCGACCAGTCAATGGAAGGTTTAGCGGAAAAATCAATGCCATTATCTGCAACAAATGCAAGAGGTATACCTTCTGTTCTGAACATCTTACGCAAAGCATTCTGTGTGGACTCAGGTATAGGGCGAAGTGGTCCAACACACTTCTGGTCACCGTGAAAAAGCACCACCGTCCACCAGTGCATAGTACTTACCCAAGAAGGAGTCGCAGTAATCCGCTACCACAACTTACAAGAAATCAGTCGCGGAATTCACATGCTGGGGTTTGAATGCTGTTTGTGCCCTACGTTTGTATGTAGTTGATAACGAGCATTCAGTCTAAGTATGGACAGGCCCGAATCTGAAGTCAGTAACTTATAATCAAATGGGGAAGAATCATGCATGAATGTAGGAATTAACCAGGATCCACGATCAGACAAAGACTAGCCCTTAATACCGTGAAATATCTTACATGTCGGCCTAACGTGGTTTACAGGATGAAAGGACAGCAAACCAGTCTTGGAACTAATCGACTCAGCACTGCCTGTATCAACAGTGAAAGAGTGAGAAATACCACCCGGGGTAGATGGTGTCTGCATCAGGTGAGGTGACTTATCACAAAACGGACAAAGCGAGTGTAAAAAATTCATCGTGAATAGAATCTTGGTTTGAACACAAGTCAGGTGAACGACAAAGATGCTGTACATGGTCGATCTTATAACGGGAAGGGCATTGTGATCATCAATGTGGTCACGAAAATTGAGAGTACAACTTTCCATAGGAAACATTTACCAAGCTGCTTCTGGTTTGAATTTTGAGAAATTACTGACATTCTTGAATTAGCAGAGTTTCCATGATAATTACTCACAGTTTTGAATGTTTGTGGAGTCTGTGTTTGGATGTTTCCTTTGGAATTGAAAGAATTGATCAAGATTTGATCAGCTGCTGAATTCTTTGCCACCTCGGCACGCTTGTATTGCTCGCAAACATTGCGTCTGATCTTGAAAAAGCAGCAATATTTGCTGAATTTCTAGTACGTTTATTTCAACAATTAAATGGTCTTGAAGTTGGTCATCCAGCTGTGAGGCCGTATGCACATCTCGAGACTTGTATCTAAAGCTCAGTGATGAAACCTCGAACGGATTGATTTACTGTACGAGCCAGCGTATTGATTTTTGCTCTGTCAGCCGCAACAAAATTCACAGGCGTGAACTGTCACAAAATTAGTTCCTTCGATCCCCCATCAGACAGCTTCACTGGAGATGCTGAAAAAGTCAGATTTTTTTTACCAAAGCACAAACTAATTCCCCAGTAAAATGATAGATGAATGTCAGCGTCTTTTTCAGCACCTTAATTATTTTTAGCAAGACACCATATTTCAAGTCGTCCATAGTAATTCTCGCATTCCCTGACGATGTAATTAGCAACCAAATGGTTCTAATTAGATCAAATACATCACGGGAGTTCCGTGAACGATGACAAATGTGATAGTATATGCATTTGAGTAGAAGAATTCCGTGCAGTCTAGTATAAAATTAGAAGTAACATGGTTGAGCGTGTTGCACCATTACTCGAACTAGCATTTGTGCAATACTAACACCGATACAGTAGGGATATGAGAAGTTAGCAACACAGTTACTCATAAGTATCACACGGATAGTTTTGGTAGTTATAACAGGAAAACAGTACAGCTGTGAACAATGAGGGAAGGCAACGAAAGAGGGTTGAAAGAGAGAGCAGACTTTAAAGCAAACCGGAAGGCGGAAACTTCGGCTTCGGGGCGCGTACCACGGAACCGGAGGGGCAGAAATTAGGAGATATCACTTTTAGAAGAGACCAAAGTGATTGGCTGCCGATGGCGGATGAGGCTAGGAGCTCAGCTTTTTGACGGTTGCAGCGATTTTTGACTTTATGTACATCAGGCGACCGTTTGTTCGTTACTCGCACACACAGAAGGATCACGAGATGTTTGGCTGAATGAGCGGCATCACCGGCAGTAGACGGAGTTCTTCAAGCGAACAATCTGGTTGCAAGCGTGGTTGAACCACTCCAGGGATCCTAGTTTGCTGGGTTTGGAGAAGTATGGAATGTAAAGATGCATGCCTTGATGAACCGTTTCAATGAAGTCAGAAGTAAACAGGGAAACATCAGATAAAAAAGCTGCAGTCGTTCCAAGGATAAGAAGCCGGAAAGTCATGAAAGCCATCCCAATCGGCAAATCCGTAGCACCAAAAGGTGCGTCTAGAATTGGATACGGAGATGGGTAGAGAAAAAAAGAGTAAAAATGAAATGAGCCAATGGTACAATTAACCCAAATGAGACAAGAAAATGGCATCAGAGAGTGATGAACGAATAGATGTAAGAATGAGGTCACGCGTATGCACACGGTAGCCAAGACGATCGAGGATGCGGGTGGAGATTAGAATCATTAAGAATGAATATCTGACTGATGAGATCTTTTTAAGTCAGTCTCTTAATTTTGAATATAGTAGGCCGAAAGTCAGAAGGTCGCTGATGTTAGAGGAGTTGTAAACGATGTAGAAATAATGATTAGAAGAAGGAGACCGGATTTCCAACCACAAATTGCTGGTCGTTGCTAGAGAAGTCGAGCGTGAAAGTCTGGAAAAGGCAGAAGATCGATGGATACAGGCGTAGACAATAACCTTATGAAGAAGCAGGAATGGAGTAAGTGGTTAGGACATCGAAAGTGGTTTGTGTCTGATGAGGGAGAGATTTGTGTTTGTGTCCAACGGCAACGAGGACTACAGAAACGGGTGTGTAGAGTTAAAATTTCGATTCAAAATATAGATAGTGAGAAGTTGATTCGTGTTCCGAGTGAGTGGGCGCAAGTGAGCGGGGATGGATTTATAAAATTCATGTTTGGTTTGAGAGAACCGACAACCCACACTTGGAGATTTGGAGTAAATACCGCACAGTGCCTTGATAGGTTTGGCCGACAGCAAGGCTCCCTAGCAGCACGTGAAGTGGTGGTGGATAACCTGAAAAGAAACCCATGAATTGTGTTGCTTGAAATGCTAATGGACAAAAAATGCCTCTTGTTGGAGAGCTAAGCTGTTTTTTCGTAATCACCATTGTCATAACGTTTGTTATTGTATCATGCTTAGCTAACTGAAATCTCTTTGGTACCGATTGGATCAATGACCTAATGCTATGAGATATGCCAATTAGTTCACTGTGTGACAACAGCATTTCAGCTGCAATTTCATCCCATAATTTATCAGAAGTGCATAAAGTTGCAAACGTAGCTAACACAGCAAGCTACAGCAGTGGCAATATTAGGGCGATCGGTGCTGAAATATTTCCTTCAGGTCTGTAGTTGCGTACCAAAGCTAAAGCCATCCTCTATCTAAAACCAAGTGTTAGACCGGTTCTTCATCCAAAATGCCGTGTCATATGCTGCCCTGAGATCTGTGGATAGGAAGCTCTGTTGGTTCCCAGCTTCAAGAGTAAAAACATGCTAATTATTCAGCATGGGCTGCATCCATCATGGTGGTCAAGAAAGTAGGTGGTTACAGTGGACTGTATGCCGACCTTTTCACTAGATTTAATGCTCAATTGGAAACGCACTGGCATCCACTTTCAACTTGGGAAAATTTATTTTCTAGACTGAATAGAGGAAAAATATTCTTAAGAATTGATTTATCTTATTTTCAGTTTGAAGTAGATGAGTTCAGCAAGAAACTAGTAACCACCAGTACTCATTGAAGACCATATCAATTCGACAGTTTGCTTTCGGGATGAAGTTTGGATCGGCCGTACTCTAACAAATAATTGATGCAATGCTGAGTAATCTCCCTTTTGCATTGGCCTATTTGAATGATATTGTGACCGTAAGAAAGTTTCGGACAGACTACCCGCAAAATCTAGATGAAGTCTTGAATAGGATTCAACAGTTTGGTTTCACATTATACATCACGAAGTGTTCTTTTTCACTTCCAGGCACACAGTTCCTTGGATTCATCACTGGCATCCAAAGTGGTCACCATTAATCGGCGGTGGTAAAGCGGATAAGGCTGTGTCGTTTAGGCCTAAAGGTCACGAGTTCGAATTCTCCTACCAGGCAACCCTATGTTGGCTGTTGCCCACTTCTCTAAAATGGTATACATTATCGGTTCGCTGATAAAGGAAATGAAAACAGGAATGGGAAATTTCGTCACCCACAAACTAAACGGAGCTGCAATGACTTGTCGGTCTTGTAAGCTACAACATCGATTTCGTCCCGGGTATTTGTGGCATAAGGGCCTCGTTAAATCCAATGCTCGAAGAGGATTCTAAATGATGTCGGTTGAAAAAATGTCGATCACCATTTAACGAAATAAAGGGGGTGTTGACATCCAAATTAACGATGAAAGACTGCTTCCCATCCGCCAATAATCTTGACAGAACGCGCTCCCGAGCACAATATTTGAGCCGTGCTACTCCACAACTCCCCAGATTACCCATAACACGTGGTATCTCACACCTCCCGACCACCTAAAAAAGCTGAAAGATACTAGATCCAGATAAAGGAAAAAGCTTTGGTTCTAATTAAATCAGCCAATGAATTTCATTACATGCGTCACCGTGAAAGTTCAACGTTGTGCATTGGCCATAAATCATTATTAGCTATCTTGAAAAAGGTATTCCTGTTCACACCGTAGACTCCTTACAGTGGTGGGCAACGATATTAATTGGATGCATTTTCGTAGTTAATGAGTCCTTGCAATTTTTGGACAGAGCAATTCATTCTTGGATGATAAAACGGAACGCTAACAGTCAGTCTGATGAGGATATGATCAAATTATTAGTCGAAATACATTTTGAGGTAAAATGGGTTTTTCATGAATCTGTTGGAACTTGGCAATAATATTATGCATGGTACAGAGGAAAATCAAATCAAATCATGAACTTCAAAGCACTCTTCACTTCCTAAGACTGGCTGGTCTCAAAAATCATCGGTGACTGTTATTTGCAATTTTACTGTCGAATGAATGGTCGTTTGATGCTGCCCGAAATCACTAAACCTCGTCGTGGTGGAACACCCAAATAACGAGTATCACAAGCACGAAATCACTATCCCGAAGTCATTAATGCTGACTCGATATGCAAAAGTACATCAAAAAATATGTTAAGCTTAGCAAGAAGTGTTCACTTGCTTCCAAGATGCTCACCAGGGTTCCTGTGAGCACGTGGCCCATACCAGCAGGGCCATGGGTGCGAGTCCACCTCGACTTCGCAGGTCCATAGGTTACTGAGATGAGTGACACTAGTTAAAAGTAGTCAGAAATATCTTTTATGAAAACCATCACTTCTTCTAGTACCATCGTCGTTCTGCTGCATTTATTCGCACTATTAGGGACTCCTGGTTACAGATCACAGTTCTGCGATTCGCCTCTATTGAACTCACTAATTCCTATCAATCAGTGGGAATTCAACGTGTGCACAGTCCCATTTATCACCCACAGTCGAGTGTTCAAACCGAACATTTTATCAACATACTGGAAAGAGTACACAAAAAGGCTTAAAGGAGATTGAAACTTACTAAAATGCTCGACGGTCTTTGATGGCCTATTGTTTACCTCTCAAATGCAACCATCCCAATCAACGTACAACCAGCAAAGGTCTTGTTTGACAGACGTGTGCGAATACGGCTAGAAACCACGTGACCCACAGTCGTGTCAGCTATTCGGATTGATAAAATGACAGAACGCTTCAATCGATATCACGATGCAGAGCCACCCTATTTTAACGAGGGCAATAAAGCTTATGTCCCTGATTTTCGGTATCCTGTAAACCAGTGAATATCAGCTGCTTGGGGAGCGCCGTATGCAGCGTTCTGCAGGAAAACTGAATAGTAAAGCGTCATATCAATCGCATCAGAAGACGTTACAATGCAGGGAAATCAGACTAGAATAGCGAAAAAGAGTTGGCATTAGGCATACTTTTGGACACTTGCATCACCAGTGACAGGAAAAGACATCAACCTAGAAAGCAAGCTTCACATGTACAAAGAAAGTACTGGATGTGCTCGCGGAATCCCACTAAAATATTTTCATTTGGCTCATTTAAGAAATCGTATGAATCAGTTTTCTTCTCGGATGTCGCTGCACACAGATAAACACATAGGTACACACCACTTATGTGCACGGGTCGTCCAGCTCCTGGTCACATGACAAACGCGCGTTTGTTTTTATAGATTTTGCCTGTAGATCGTAATCTCTTGATGCCTCTATACATGTATTCAGTCAGTCAGAAAACGGCCGGCTCATTAAACGATGGTGGTTCATAACATGAGGAACATTTTAGTGTTACAAAGCAAATAAATAGGTAGAGCAGAAAACAATTTGACATCTCCACGAAACACTAAGACCCAAATATCTCAAGCATGTAACTTTGGATAAAACTTGTGTGCACTGTTCGGTTTTGATCGTTGTTGAAGTGGGCTTGATGGAAACAAGTTTGGCAGATAAATGGTCAATGAGATTGAAACAATCCCCAACCGAATGCTGGACAGCAAGCAAATTAGCTTTAGACTGTGACTGAACTGTCGACTAGACCAATGACTACTGGTTACTAAATTGAAAGGAACCGTTAAATAGGGTCTCATGTGTGCATCTGTTATACAGATTGCGATAGAAAACGATCTGAAATAAAAAGTCATCTGGTGGAGAATATGAGGTTCATTATACTCTCATCAAGAGTGACAGAAAATATACCTTTAAGCACAGAAAAAGCGTAGATGAAAGAATGTTGTGAGTACAGCCAGACTGTCGCGGCGAGGTTAACTCGCTCTTGAAGTCACTCTGGAGGAGTGTACAACGTTTGAAGATTAGAAGACATTATTGAACACTCCATCAGTATATATATATATATATATCAATAGCGCCGCCTGACCGAAAAGTCTACGCGGTATGTTGGATGTTGGATAGCACACTTCAGATGTAATCGCCAAACGTAAGCTTTGAGTTTGACGACAGTTAGCCCTTGTTACTCGTTTGCATAGAATATACTTTCATGTTTTGTCTTCAGGGAATGAAGAAGGCATTTTGCAGAAATGAAGAGCTAAACTATGTGTTTCCGTTACGTTACATGAAGGTTAAACTGCGATGGGATAACTCGGTTTTCAAATATTTTTTTCACACATGAGATGGTGTCTAAAACAAGCTGAGACAATCTGAGAAATAAAGGCACAAATTTTGAGGGGGATAAAGCAAGTTTCCTTTAATTCGAAGGAATCCCGACCAAAGACATGTAAAATGTTTCTATCCGACTTCTGACCGTCGATATGATGGTACTACCATCAGCATGTTTTCTATAGGGAACCCTTCTAATTTCCGTTTTTTGATGTAGGAACCATGCAAATTATCTGATAGCAACATTAGTGGTAGAAGAAGAAACGATCTGAAAGCCTTACTTAAACCTAAGTGTGTATTTCACTTGGACACCTTCAACGTCAATACTTTCACCCAAATGGGTTAACAAGCTGTCCAAATTTAAACTCATGGAACTTTTGAGATAGATGTATGTTGTAAACATCAGGACCGAATGACGTAAGGAGTGTACCGAAAAATCGATGCACCACGTATTGGTTTTCATTGTGAATGATATAGTGTTGATAACACAACGTTGTTGGTTGATGTAATACACAAACGTTCCGACTACCGTGGGTAGTCTTTGTCAAGACGTTTTACAATCAGATGACTGAGGAAACGTTCACATGCCAACGGATGTTTGATTGTTTACTAAACACTGATAATATGAGCGGAGCGCGCACTATTCGACTGGATCCTGGTCAACAGCCGTTTGTGTGCAGCTCGATTAAACAGTTCTGTACGTTAGTAGCAGTCGACTGCAGAATCCTTGATTTTTTGTCGCATATGTGTATGCATCAACTGATCATAACTCGCTTGAAGTAAAAGACAAGTTCTATCATGAGTTATCTGGATTAATCCGAAGGATGAGATCAACGAACGTTGCTGGTGATTTCAACGCGCAACTAGGAATACTGGGTCGAGGAATCCGAACGTGATTAAGGAATCCGACAGCACACCGATTGCTTCTCAGGAGCGTCGGATGGTGTACTAGGCCAAACACTGTAGGGAACAGTTTAAATGGCAAAAGGCTGCAGTGGGCCTTCCATTTATACAGATGGATACCAATCCTTCATCGGAATTAGAGGTGATGAGGGAGATAGGTTTCCTTAAAAGGTATAATTTAGCCGGACCAGATGGATTATCGCCACCGTTCTGCAGGTATGGTGGCAGATTGTTAATATCGGATTTATCAAAAGTTCTGGGATCAATCTGGGCTGGGGAAAAGGTTCATAAAGCGTGGTATGAATCCGTGATGTACGGATTTACAAGAGAAGTCATAGGTCCTCATGTGAAAACCATAGAATAATTAGTTTGGTAAACGTTGCATCAAAAATGCTTGCGGGCATTATCCTCCGGCGACTATCTAGTACTCGCGAAAGGTGTATGCGTGAGAAACCAGCCAGTTTTCGTCCCGTTGGGGTTGTATTGACCAAATTTTCAATTTGTGACAGATCAGTGAACACAGAGACGTTCTGCAGGCCCACGACTTCTGTTTTTTACTTGAAAGCCGTATTCGATCTGGTCGATCGTCCATTTCTTTGAAGCTCCTCCTCAATGAAGATTGTGCTAAATAAAGTCATTTCACTTATCCAGTCACTGTATGCTAACAACCAACGCCTGATTTATGCTCATTGCCATATTTCACCCAAGTATACCAAGAGCGATGTTCGTCAGGGTTACCCCCACCCAACCTCCACGGCTCTGAAACATGGCTGTTAAGGGCATATTTGCGAATGCTTTTAGTGTTTCCACGCCATTTTCTTTGAAGTACTGGCAGAATATGGTAGGAGAATTTTGTAAGTAACTCAGAAGTCAGGAGTAATGTACTGAGTCCTAAGGTTCAGTCTTCAGAACACGCACCGAATCTGAATGGGCAAAAGTGGTTGCGAAGTTTAGCGCATGCCCACGGGAAGACTATCTCGTCGTACGCTGTTGTGCGAATCATGTAATGATTAGAATATAGTGGCCAGTTAATAACACGGGGAAAAGTACGAAAATTTTAGCCAGTCGACTCATTCGTGTAAGTGCAGCCAGATTACCGAGTTGAGGTGCGGGAGACCTTCCACAGCGTTGGTTAGAGACAAATGGTAATATGGCTGAGTGAGATGATCGGTGATGTTCTTGCACTCGAAATCTTTCTCCTTCTGTATAGTTCCTCAAATTAATATTTTATCGTCGATCTTTATTTCTCGTTTCTTTGTTTGGGGTGAAGATGTAATGAGATAGCAACCGCGATCAGAGTAAGTTGATGCAGAGTTGATGGTTTTACCGGCTGTACTGAACTTGTGGGCCTCGTTTTGTTTGGGAGTCAGAGCAAGCAGTGTAAGATTCGGCCCGCATGGAACCAGATTCGCTCTTTTGAAGTGGGCGCGCAGAACACATATGCCGGCTAATTCAGGTGTAGATGTAATTCAAACGCTCACAACATCGGGGCCAATGCAGAGCCAAATGTAAAAGGATATTTGGAGCAGATGGTTATAAGGTTAGTGACCAACGAAGCTAGTGCGACTTCCGAATGTCTCAGAATTGTCGGACTTGGTCATCTATTGAAATATTGCCAAATGTACATACTCTTCCAAAGAAGTCCTGCTTATATGTTCATCTGTAGGTCATTACGGAAACCAGAAGCACTGATTTTAGACCGACCAAAATTGGCCGGCTTGTCGTTCAGGTGGCGGAGCGCTGCCCTTTTTATTAATTCAAGTAATTCATCCCTCCACGAATAGTTCCTTCATCAATAGGGCCTTAGTAATGGCTATTGTTGAGGAAGTAATGAGAAACTAATGTTTCAGCTTAGGTAAACGATAGATTTGCACGCAGAAGCGTCAAAAGCATCGTATAGCATAACGCAGATGGGTGCCAACTCTCTGCATGATTAGTTTGAGATTAAATTTGCACAGGAAGCTATCCATCGTGCAGCATCAGCGAAAACAGGGCCTGCCCCAGTCTTGTTAGGGATGGCAGATAGCGCAAATCCATCACGCCTGATTTACGTTGCGAACTCAAGAGGAGTGTTACTAGGTCCAACACTGCAACCACGGAGTTACCCCAGGTGACTTTTAATAGCTACCTAAAATTTAACCCGAAATACTCATGATCATCAGTATCGCACGGCACCGAAGAGCAGAACAAGCCCCAATAATCACGGTCTTTCTCATCAGGTCACACGTTGCAGTAGAAAGAATGAATAAACAAAATGTGGAGGAGTTGAGAAAAAAGAAACCCGTAGTGACCAACGCGCGAAATACGCAGTCTAACTTTACAGTCACACTCAAGCGGTATCATAATTATCAGCCTTCACATTTGCTGTGATATCCTTCACTGTCTACATCCAACTGGTTTAATGATATTTTGTATCTCAACCATGAGGCTGTGGAGCATCTACTTTAAGTAAGAAGCCGTATATTTCATTTTGCATTAACTCTTAACCTATTGACCTCCTTTTGGCTTCTTCCATTTAGTCGTATAGAACCCAGGAAATCATCAGTGACCGAAAACCACCAGGCAACAGACATATTCAGGAAGCAAACTCCAAACCTCGCAAATGTATAGAAAATATGAATGCGCTGAGGCGTACTGTACAAGACCCTTCAAATTCACCGAAATATCAGGTAAATGTCACAAGTGCTCTAATACAACGTACACCGGTCAAGTCCAGGATATGTGCGTTCCCACCCCTACTATCGTACAGTGACCCTCCGCCCCCGAGCTGCAGATGTAAATGAAACGGTCAATAATAGCTAGTTTCTATTCATCCAGTATCAGGCTCGGAAACGTTGATGTCCAGTTTCATAACGTCATTTTACATTTCGAAGGTGCGAAACTTACGTCGAGTGGAGTCACACCTCTCGTGAGAAGTATTCAACTAAACGGTCTGGTCTTTGCGGTGCTGTGAACATGCTTTCTGCCTGTATCGCTTATCGTTTCAATAGCCGAAAATCGTCGAGATGTGTATAAGAGACAGGGATAAAGCAAGTTTCCTTTAATTCGAAGGAATCCCGACCAAAGACATGTAAAATGTTTCTATCCGACTTCTGACCGTCGATATGATGGTACTACCATCAGCATGTTTTCTATAGGGAACCCTTCTAATTTCCGTTTTTTGATGTAGGAACCATGCAAATTATCTGATAGCAACATTAGTGGTAGAAGAAGAAACGATCTGAAAGCCTTACTTAAACCTAAGTGTGTATTTCACTTGGACACCTTCAACGTCAATACTTTCACCCAAATGGGTTAACAAGCTGTCCAAATTTAAACTCATGGAACTTTTGAGATAGATGTATGTTGTAAACATCAGGACCGAATGACGTAAGGAGTGTACCGAAAAATCGATGCACCACGTATTGGTTTTCATTGTGAATGATATANGACCCTTCAAATTCACCGAAATATCAGGTAAATGTCACAAGTGCTCTAATACAACGTACACCGGTCAAGTCCAGGATATGTGCGTTCCCACCCCTACTATCGTACAGTGACCCTCCGCCCCCGAGCTGCAGATGTAAATGAAACGGTCAATAATAGCTAGTTTCTATTCATCCAGTATCAGGCTCGGAAACGTTGATGTCCAGTTTCATAACGTCATTTTACATTTCGAAGGTGCGAAACTTACGTCGAGTGGAGTCACACCTCTCGCGAAAAGTATTCAACTAAACGGTCTGGTCTTTGCGGTGCTGTGAACATGCTTTCTGCCTGTATCGCTTATCGTTTCAATAGCCGAAAATCGTCGTCACGCACAAGCTTCAATAGCCAGACTGTTACTTGAAGTAGCTGATTCTCCTGGTACTTAACCCACCAATTCTCTTGTTCGAAGTTTTTATAACGTGACTTCGCAGATGCCATCCTACTCTATTCACTTCGTTATCGTTCGAAAGTCGAGGCTTCTGCTCTGCTAGACTCAATGACCCTTCGAAGATCTAATGTTTTTAACGGGATTCGGATTTAGGAAGACAAGGATAAGTGCGTCGTCCATTTAGTCTGATCCTATTGCTCATCTGTATTACTGGTCGGCAGAGTTCCTATCTCGTTTGACAACTCCTACCCTTAAACGGTATAAACATTTGGGACAAACATAGTGTTTTATGGCTTAACGGGTTGGTGGCTTGTAACGCTAACCATTCGGCTGGAGCGAAAATTGGGTTACAACTAACGCATGGGCCGATTGTACGTACCTGGACCAGTTCGAAATACAGTTTTGCAAAGAGCAGTGCCAGCCTCAGCTGACTGTGACGTGGTCGATCCGAGTACCTGTGCAGTAGGAACGTATGACGAGAATTATCGAAAATTCCCACTATGACTATCTGCACAATACTGAAGAAATCCATCCCCGTTATCTTTCCTAAGCGTGTAAGACACAATGCTCATGTAAACAAGCGCTACACTGTCAGAGCAATTAATCCTCGCCAGTGGTGAGTTTATCATAAAACTCATCCTTTTGCATGTTAGTCACACCGTCTGTCGGAGCTCATGTCAAGATTACATATAAGCTACAATTAACGCTTCTATCCTTTTGAATTGACATATGAACGACTGCCAGTCCTGGATCCAATCCAGAATCAACACTATTTGAACATTACACTGGCTCGCGGCTCAGGATGCTTCGTCTCTTACTATGCACAGAAAACACTGATGAAATACCGGTCGAGTCACACTACACGAATTCTGGCCCCGTGTCTCAATGACGCAAACGCTAAACACGATTTCTGCGCCACATTGAACATCGCAGGTTTTTACTCCAAGCTGTCATCTGATATGTTAATGAAATGAATTTAGAAATAATGTTTTCACAGATTACAGGCCTTTATAAACAATTCACAGCATTTTCGACCCCACTGTAAATAAGGACAAATGCATTTACACTGTCCTTAAGACTGTTCACTAGTTGTGTGATATTTTGGGACCAAAACAATTACTCCATAAGCTTATCATTGCCAGACTTTGGAGGAAGAAGTAGAATGACCACGTGTATGGCGCTTCCCTTCACCGACTTGTGTGATCCCTGACCCACGTGTTAGTTCAATAGGTTCAGCATTTCGGGAAGTGCAGTAAAACGAAAAGCCAACCAGAATATCACAATTCTATCTTGACTACTGATTATGGTGACACAAGTCAGTAATTGTTCCCAATAAACAAATTAACAAACACGGAACCAAAGCTTCCTCGAAGGGCGCTGCAGACGTCCTGATTCAGATTGTTCAAAGATGAAAGTAGAACTAGCTGGAACAAGCCACGCTGCCAGACGTACACCTGGAACTCTGCGGCCAGGAGTAAATGTGAGAGCACAGCTGATGTAAAAAATGCACAGGGCAAACTCAGCGCTGGTATTTGGTAAACGAAGACCCCGCCGCTAGTCATTAACATGCAGACTCAATCACCTACCGGAACGAAGCCTTACTGAGGATAAAAAGCAAGAGAAGCTCTCTTCCGATTGAGTGTCCAAGCACCCAAAGTCTTCGCATATCTTGTGATCTCAACGGCTCTGTTTTGCAGCCGCACGGCAACAACGATCTCACGGCTATTGTGTAAACCCGACATTTAATCGGCAACTAGATGTCACGCCGACGCCACACACCTCAAATGGGCAGGTGCCAATCAAACCTTTTGTGCACGGGATGACACTTATTTGGCATGTCGTGAGAAGCAACTGTTCATATAACAAAACTTATCCATTTCATGGGGTTCCGATCGCTGTGCTTGGTGTTTAGAGCGCAAACATTTCATCATCAGTCGAGGTGATATAGTCAGTGCACATGCATTGACCGAGAAGAACTTGTAACTTCCTTGTTGTCTTTACTCAGTAGCGTAAAGCCGCCTGCATATTCCAAATCAGACAGTTTGCTGTTTGAGAAAGTATCAATGATACTATTCTCATATGTGTAAAGGCTAACTCCACAGCCATCTCAGTAACAAGGTCGGAAAGGAGACAACCGTGACGAACATCGTTTCTAGTGATTAACCCGTGTATAAGATCGCCGTAAGCACGAACTCGCGCTCGGCCGTTCCAGCAAAAAGATTAGAAAAATAAAATAAAATTCTCTGGCGTACTCTTTAGCGAAAGGCAGCGCCGAAGAACTCCACGATCGAGTGGGCACAAAGCCATTTCCGGAAGGTATGCTCATGACCTAATATTGGTCTAATGCAAACCTGAACGGGCCAAAAACCGGCTTGATTTTCACACGAACACATTTCGTAAATACCAGATAGTCGCTAGAGGATCATACCCACGTGCAGCTCAGACGTGAAACTTACCAAACATTCCCCTGCGATTTTCACATGAGAATCTACATCAGCATAATCACCATTTCTTAGGAATCTGTACCCTTGGTCAGGTTGGTCTCGGTAGTTTTGTTGACTTAAATGTTAACACATTCTAATCGTCCTTGCAAAAGGAGGGGAACAAATCGTCTGGTCCAGTTTTCTTATGCTTCTTAAGAAAACCTAACTTCCTGATGACAAGCATTTTGAGTCGACCTGCATAGTTCCACTTCGGACGTGGCTACCTCAACTCCCAACTGAAATGCTTTGTCTAAGGCTCTACGGAATGTTCCCAAGATTGAATCCGTGAACTGTCGAATTACTCAATCAACTGACTCACTCTCGGTTTTCATGTACCGGTACTCCTGGTCAGTCGGTAAATTTCGCGGCTATTAGTGCCGCCACAGCCTTTCGCGTTTTCCTACATCCACTGCTTGCGGACATTCATCAGGACAAGCAGCGTCCCTTGACAGGCTGCACTATAATTCTGTGTCGTCCTATTTCGTTACTTTGTTGTTGGATATTTGGCTGGATCACGTTCTCCGTTCGACGCTACCATCGCTCGGAATTATTTTTGTTCAAAACCGTGTCGTTTCTCCACATATATTAGGATCCCGTGTTTATGCACCTCAACAAGCTTCTAATCGATCTAGAAGAGGCACTCGTGCTGGTTGGCAGGCAGCCCTTAAATGCACCCTTCCAGCTAAGATGTCCATTCCGGCTTTGTGGAGTACCAACATCCGCATTCTGTTTACGAAAATGTCGGATCTGTACCTCACACTTCAATCACCGATCCATGTTCATACGTGTGTCATCTGCATACAAGAATCGTGGCCGAACTTGGATATCGTTGATTCACTCGTGCCGATAGACAGCTTCAGACTCCATCGGCAGGGTAGATTTTCTAACAAGAAGACTGGAGGCGGTGTTGCAACATATGTAAACTCCTTCTGGTCTGGCAATTCCGAAGTTGTTTATACGTACTCCCTCAATGGAATGGACTGTCTCGTGACACAATGCCATCCC
>LUCM01002824.1:19592-32037 GCA_008360955.1 Fasciolopsis buskii | reverse complement strand
AGGTGCTCCATCTTCTCCGTACCACTAAAATTACCACAGCGGTTGGTCCTGATAGTCCGTCTTCAGCTCTTTGAAGGCATGGTGCCGTGGCTCCGACCGATGCATTTACTTATCTAATTAACTCGTCATTGATCTCTTCTTCCATCCCTGACTGTTGGAGACCCGCCATTATTATTCCCATCCCTAAATCTAACAGTTCAACTGCTTTAGCAAAACGTTTTCGCCCCATCACCTTAAAACCTTCCGGTCTTAAACTGACGGAGCGTGCTATAATTAAGCGCCTGCGTCCTCCCATGTATCGTCCTGACGATCACTTTTAGTTTGCCTATAAATCTAACAGGTCCACTTTGGACGCTTTCACCTCCCTCATTCACCAAATTTGTAAGTCTGTAAACGCATCAGTGAAATCTGTGCGCTGCGCCTTCCTGGACTATTTGTCGGCATTTGACTCAGTCTCACGGTCTCTTCTACTCCACAAACTGCAACCATTTGGTTTTTCCAATTCTTTATTAACATGGTTATCTGATTAATTTACTAACCGAACCCAGTGCACACAAATGGACCGTTGATTAACAACTCAGGCGGGCCACAGAGGGCTATTCTTTTACTGTTTGTCCTCTCCACTTGCATCAGCCAGCTCACCGTCATCCGTTTAAGTATGCTGATGATGTCGTTCTCCTTCAAGCTGTTTCGATCAACGATGATTTTCAAAGATTTTCCAATAACCTATCTTCCGTTTGCGATTTCTCTGCACGAGCTGGCTTAAAGTTCAACACATCTAAGTGTTTAGAATATCTGTTCTTTCTCCCTCGGTCAGCCTACCCATCCGAAACGTCTTCCATCAACTCAAAAGCTCTTGCCAGGGTTGATTCTGTGAAATACTTAGGAGTTACTGCTGATAAGAATCTGAAGCGGACTACTCAC
Organism: Fasciolopsis buskii; assembly: GCA_008360955.1. Taxonomy (NCBI): domain Eukaryota; kingdom Metazoa; phylum Platyhelminthes; class Trematoda; order Plagiorchiida; family Fasciolidae; genus Fasciolopsis; species Fasciolopsis buskii. Next base: position 31,113 of record LUCM01002824.1, on the reverse strand, counting down.
ATTTCTACCTGTGTAAAGAGTCTCCGACGGTTGTCATTTCAAGCCAGGAAGCTTCGACACTACAAAGTGAAACAAGGCACCATCTCCCCATTTGTATACCAGCTCGTTTTCCAAATTCTTCTTTACTGGTCTCCCGTCATTTTTACAGGCTTCCTTAAAAAAAGACTTTAAAATTAATTGCCGGGTATCGTTCATACCACTAAGTGAATTGCCCCTTAATCTATGTGACCAACACTTAGCAGCATTTGAGAAATTTGCTCACAAAATTCTTCCTGACCCTACGCATCCTCAAAGTGTCGCTCTCATATTTCGACACGATCCGATTTTCGTTCCATACCCTCCAGAATCAATATTTATAGGAAATCCACTGTCCCATATCTAGCACGAATTTTGACAAACCGTGACCGGGTTTCAGCTGAATTCCTGAGCAGCCTGCCTCAACGCGTTATGATTATTCCTGGATGAGTGCTTTCATATTCTTTACGAGGCGATGAGTATTTTTATTATTTTATTAGTTAAACTCACACTTTTTGACTGAAATGCAACATTATTGGTTGTACACAAAAGTCTCTACAATACAACACAGGATCCTGGTCAGTTGAAGTTTCGGAGAGTTACACACTTCGTTGTATCTGGCATCCGAAGGAACGGAACTGTAATTAACCAACAGAACAAGTGAGATCAAATGTATCTACCGTTTGTGAAGCACAGGTGCCCTGGAGTCCTGCTTGGCGTCTACAGCTGTGTTTAGTGCATCTTTGACGCATTCCCGACCATCCCTGGGACCCTGGATGTTTGACTGCACCGATACCTGCGTTAAAATTTCAAGCTGGAACTCGTCAGCCAGTATGGTCAGGAGGTAACTGTACACGTGGCTTGCATGTAAACTCACCGATGTTTTACGAACAATTTATTTTAGCTTCAATTGATCCTCCCTAGAGCACAGATGCACAACTAGTTTTTTATGCTGAAACAAATGTGTGCTTCTACTAATCAATAATAATCTTTATGTAGGATATAACTTATTGATTTTCAAACACAAATGTAAACCTGAGTCAAGAATTCGAGTGAGAACTGGCATACTTACGGAATGCATTGATTATATGAACTTGTTGGTATATTCCAACTACCCTGTTTGTGTTATGCGGTCGACCTAACTACGGTACACCGAATGCTTGATCAAGAGGCAGATATAGATGAGAGTAAGTGTTTATGTGGCGCCATCAATTCTGCCAACATTGAGGGCTGTAGTCAGAGTAAATGAAATTTGACCCAGACCTTTTCACTGCATAACATTGTGCTTGTACACAGAAAAGCATAAGAGCACATATTGTATTAAGTTCCATAATTTGGTTTTCTGACACACCCTAGCTTTGCCTGAGTCACCAAAAATCGGTGCTATTCAGGGTCAATCGAAGTACGCTCAAAGTACCGGGAAAACTTGGAGTGAATAGATTCACAGGTGTGGAGCAGTGTACGAACTGAAACCCAAATAGACAACACGATTGATAGTCAGTATGTAATCTGGAAGAAATGGATAAAGTCACATGCACGATCGGACAATATCATTGATGATTTGCTAACGCTGTCAATTTTCATTTTGCGAACCGACGGGTCTTGTTGGCATCTTTCACATCTCTGCGGACTGAGAAGCACAAATTTGTTTCACAAAGGGGATATTCGAATAGCTAAGAGATCCTCCAAGCATGGTGTTACCATCGCGTGCTCTCGAAGCGCAGCTGACAGAGCGTACGCAATACACTAATCGGGTTCATGTCAAACTGAGGACGAAATCTCCTCGTATTTGGATCAATTCACAAGCTGAAGGCATTCTTGGAATTAGCTGTCGGAGCGCAACCAAGTAAACTCTGATCTACCGAACTGCGTGGCGACACCGGCAGAGATTTTGACAGACTTTCCATGATCCGACTACTTGGTTAACTTAGTTCGTACACGAACTTGGAACTAACGATAATACTTTAACATTCTGTTTGTTGCACTTTACACTTGTTACCGGAAGTGAAGTGAAAGGGGTACACGTAACGGACAACAATTTGCGAGTCTTGGTTGCTTCAGCTCCTCTAATAGAAAATACTTGTTATTCTGTCGCAGAGTAAAACAATCAGCCATCGTGGCGTGAATCGGTAGGTGCGTGTACTTACACAGTTTCAATCCCACAAGAAAGGACAGAAGTCTAGTAGAATGTCTACTTTCAAAGGGGGAAGGAAATCAATTCACCAGAGACCAAACATAATGAAATTTGGCTTGCCGACGAGGTTCTTTGAATCCATGGCCACCCAGAGCAAAAAAGACTGAATAAAAAGTCCGAAACTATCAAAAAGAAAATAAAAGGACCACCTATTAACTTTTCCAAATTGGTTGATTGTGTTTTTACTGGACGATTTACCAGGGCCTCACACAATCCAACTTCAATGCAGCCAAATTGAGTTATTCTCCCGGAGGCAAACCCTTGACGAACCCCATCGAGATGAATAACATGCGACCATCGGACGAATCTTCTATCATAAGCTAAAGCCATAAACTAACGAAATCACGGCTGGCAGCACAGAGAAGACTAGAACTGAATAAAAAATGGAAGGAACGCTATATACACATATACATGATAATCCCAAGGCATTTGAAAATTTCTGTTGGATGTAGCGCAGGTTGTTGGTTTTCATGGAGTTCTATTCGCTGAGATTAGCGCGCATTAGATAGACCTTCGAGATCGATTGCTGGGTTTGGCATGTGCTTTGCACCTTCAAGGTGCAAAGTGCTGTTGCAGGACTGCAGCAGTACCGAACTTCGTGCTGAGCGGAGAGGAACTCACGATTGTGGACCGTTTCACATACCTTGGTAGCTGCTTGTCGAATGCTGGTAGCTCGGCAATAGAGGTAAACACGTGTATATTCAATGCTCAAGCCGCGTACGTTGTACTGAAACACATGGGGCGTCGGTCCGATATTTCTTTGAAATTGAAAGGCCGTGTGTACTGGACCGCAGTGCGCTCAATTCCGGTGTACGATTGCAAGACGAGATAACGTGGTATGCATCTGGTTTCGGCGACTTTCCTCGCTCGCTGTCTGACATGACCAGATCGTATCCACGCCTATGCACTGATCACGATTTTTTCAGCACGGCTGTCCATCATCGCGCAACTATCGATAACTAATGAAACAGCTCTAGCAGACTCATGCGTAATGTCGATTAAACTGCCATCTCCTTACAGGTCCTAATGGCTATAGTCATTAGGTGCTACCGATCGGGGCGACGACCCGGCAACTCGCAGATCAATCGTAAGCGGACGATTAAGTTAGGGTTACTTGTATCTGTTGAAGCACAGCCCCGTCGCTCATGCCACGGGAGATGATCCCACATGGGAGATACGTTGATGAATAAGAAGCTTAGAGAAAGGTATGTACCATTAGCATGGATTTGATCACTGGCCCGACATTTATCACGAGCACCGAATTGCCTTTGAAAAACTAAATCTGCAAATGTAATTACTACTTGCACGGGTATAAGTGAGTGATTTAGGGGATTCACCGATGAGATCCACGTGACTTTTTCGAAGAGGGAGCGGAAAGACCATTGTGCGAATGCTTAAAGCAGTACACTAGCGGACAAATCTGCAATTTTCGAAACCGAAAAAAACAAAATAGACAACCGTAGACTATATGGAACATGGATTTGACACAGTTTTTTCGAAAATAGACTCGATATCAATAGTACTCCATAGTAAGGAATAAAAAACTAGGAAATTATTTATTAATAACTGATAAAAACGTGAAGTTCATTACCCCGTTGAGCATTAAACGGGGGCGAGTCCCACTGACCGTTACTTTCCTATCAAATTTACACGTAAGGTTATTGTTGCATACTGTTCTATAACGCAGAAAAACGGAGGAAGGATACTGCTTTGTTTCCCTGTGGAAGCCTTCAATCGATTCTATTTCTCGGTGTCTACTGGTCGTTCCTATTAACTCTAGTGAGGAGAGTCAAGTTGAGCAGACACAAAACATTCGCTCATTAGTTAAAATCAAATCGTTTATTTTGGCCTCCTACGATCAAACACTGACCGATCGAATAACGTATCGGATAATTTGGCCCATCGTTATTCACTGACTTTCTTGTGCGGCTTATCGACTAGTGTCAACATAACGATGTCACCGCAGTCGTGTTAATCTTTAATCAGGACCACGGATTTGCGAAATCAAATCACTGACATTCTAAGGGGATATTAGCGAACGTTTAGTAAAAGAGAACGAGACGCTGACCAGTTCACAAACTCCTTCAGATTACCCAACAAAATGCCAAGACATCCAAGAATGATAAAAGAAACACACCTATTGCCAGCATGCACGTAAACGGTGAAAGTCGGCAGAATAAGGTGCAATAAACATAAAGAGAACGAAGGTGAGATTGATCCCGGGAAAACCGGGAATCACTTAGGGCGGATGAAACCTCAACTAAGATATACAAACTGAGTACGTAAGGAAGTATGCAATCACTAGAAACATCAAGACAAGCTCTGACTGCAGCATCCCAGACGATATAATATTAACAATAACAACATTTTTACTGCCTACTTATTTCTTGTACGGGAAATGTACAGCATTTCAAGAACGAGACCCGCTGCCATTGAAAGACTGCCAATGGGAGAAGAGTTGAGCTCTCGACTTTTTCTTTCAAACTCTCCAATATTGACCGATTGACCGCCGCCGAACAACGAAGATTTTGATATGACAGACGGAAGCTCGTCGACAATTCAATTCAAAATCGGCTTTATAATTTATGATACTAACCGAGGGCACACAGGGCGAAACACTGCCAATGTTCATAATAAACAATAGTTAAAGAGAAAAAAAGAACTATTCGATCAGCACATTTATCTTAATTAAAGATTTTATCCGAATGGCAATGTTGAAACTTCCACCGACTGAAAAAAATCGTCTAGTCCACGATGAGATGAGGAGCAGATTACCTCATAGTTGAAAGAGATGTGAGGAAAACAAAGACGTTTGCCAAGGTTTTCCAATCTAAATAAGAAATAATAAATCGGTCACGTGGCTCGCAAATATGAAGGATAAATTTATCAGAACAGTCTCATGACTTGAGCAAAACTGTTCAATAAGTTATTTGAATCGTTCAACAGGACATAGTAGAAGGGAGGCGCGTATGGTGGTGATCATTCCGTGTGCGTAAAAAATGCCGAGCTCCAAACGGTCACCGAAACAGTCTCCCAAAAAAGATGGAAAGGGTAGTCCCGGCAAAAAGTCACCAAAATTTACTGCCGAAGATCAAGCAGCATGTGATCGTTTTTTTGCACGAAGACGCTACGAGGACATGGATGCCGTTTTTAAACAAAAAGGTCCCGTAATCACAATATACGCAAGCAGCATTCACTTGTACGAGATATGGAATCGCCTACCACCATACGAACAATTTAATTGCAGTGCATCGCCAAAAAAAAGTCCCAAATCGGGGAAAAGTTCACCCAAAAAATCCCCCAAAGGAGGTGCGTCCAAATTACCTGGTGCAGCAGAGGAGGAATCAAAACCAGAGTTCGAACCGGCCACAATAACCGGTATTATATGCATTCACAAGTCCCACTTGTCTGAAGGGAAAAAACTCTTCGCCGAAGTAACTGCCGAATTTCGGTATTGTGGGCATTCAAGGGTTCCCCCCTATCCGGATAATGTGGTTTCTACATGTCAATGTTTCCGTGACAACCAGCACATTTATCCGGTAACGTTTGACGAAGAAATACATGTGTCCAATTTTAACCAACAACTGATTTATAAACTACACAGAGAGCTGGGGCGCGGTTATCGACTATTTCCATACATATTTGATGTAACGCGAAAACCGGACTCCGTATTCTTCACAAGACCATATTACCCGGATTTTAGTAGTGGAGTTTTTTGGAAATTGCGTGCATACTTGGCTCCGGAAGAAGACTGCGAAGCATTACCCGGTCAACAGACTGTGATGGAATTTTTCAAATACACTATCTGTCCGGCACTGACCCCATACTGTTTACGGGAAACACAGCCGGTTGCATACACACGTTACTGCACTCAAGGTGACACGGGTGACTTGATACTCCAAGCTCAATTGGATCGTGATATTTATTATCATGGGCAAGAAATAAAGGTGAAAATCGCCATTGAGAACAATTCGTCTAGACACGTGGTCGACATGATTGCGGTTTTTGTCGAACAGACTTACCGCTTGTTTCATCAATTTCCACATGACACTAGTATTCGACTGAATGAAGTGCTTATTCAACAAGGAGATCCCGGAATGCCAATCAATCCACGTAGTAGAAATTTCACAAAAGATGTTCTCATCAAGCCGGAATACGATCAGACAAAGTACAATTTGGCTATCGATGGCAAAATGTCTGTGGATAAAAAAGTCTTTTTAGCCAACAGTACAGTGATCATGCATTCTACACAAGTGGCCGTGGCTACGGTGGAAGACCCCGAACAACCTGCAACAGGCAGTGGAAAAAACAGTCCCAAAGGCTCGCCGGGAAAAAGTGGTTCGCCAAAAGAAAAGAACAAATCGCCCAAACAAGCATCTCCGGCTAAATCAAAATCGAAATCACCGAAAAAAGAGACGAGTCCAGCGAAGAAAAACGTCCCAGTTGCTCCATCGGCACAGAATGCACCGACCGAAGAACCGGAACCGATCACTGAACCCCGACTAGTGATCACGATAAACGAAGTGAACCAGCTTACAAACAAGCAAGTTTGCCGCAGTGTGTTTATCGCCTACGATGTGGTCGTTCGGGTGAATTTACGAACTCCAGTAGGCGATGAAGCTGGCCATCCGGAAGTGCGACTACCATTCATCCTAACGCGAGAAACACGATATTTGGACAAACTATCCAATCCGCCTCCACCACCTGTATGGGGGACCATAAACCCCCATTGAAATCGACTTCCACACGTACGTACATGAGTGCAATTTGCACTAAAAAATCTCTGAAGCACCCTGATCCGTCTCACAATTCGACTGTTCAATCCCGGGTGCAATTTAACAAAAAAACAAAACAATAAACTGAGATTGCAATTTTATACCGCTTCTTTAGAATCAATTGCAGGGAATGTGGGTGTGGAAACGAGTTGGTGAACAAGTTTATCGGTTTGATCCCATTCTGACAGTTGGTCTTCAGACATCCACGTCATATCGGGCATCAATTTGTATGCACCTATGTATTTGTTCGGACATAAAGAACCCCATTCCTGTTAGGGACAAAAGTGAATGAAATCGAATTTGCTGCACAGAAAAACTGAATACCTCGGGAGATAACAGACACAAACAGTTTGAGCCATCCGGTTTTTGATAAACATAGTACGTCTTTCCGGGCCGCTTCACAAAGTTACACGGCAATTTATGCACCTCAATATCACGTTGACATTGAGTTAGAATTTCCTCGGCTTGTTTCTGTGTGGTCGAGGCACACAGGAGAATAGTGATCACGACGAACTCACTTTCAAACATTGCATTTGTTTGACAATCAAATGAAGACGTGCGCACGCATTTGCAGAGACATACTGTTCACAATCTTGAATTTGCTTCGCTATCTCCACCAAATCCGTAGCCGTGCCAATCCCTACAGCCTGTTTGTTTCGCCCAGACTCGGAACTAGATGAAACAGGCTGAACAATGGGATTTGCATTCACGTGCGAATTCATTCGGAGAGAGGATTTAATGCATTCGGTAGATCTAGGAATGAATAGGAAACAGAAAGGAAAACGGAAAATTTTGCACGAGGAAACCAAATTTAGAAACAATAATGTAGCTAATCCACGTGCGGTGGTTCGAGCATGCACAATGGATATCAGTGGTTAGGTTTTCTCGGTGTTCAATACTTGCTGAGATGAATATCGATTAGGTGCACAAAAGATCATATTATAGGATGAAAGAAAGATATACGAAGCAAACTCGTTGGACTATCTGAGTGGGTTCCGAGAGACCTATTTACTCAGAGGGTGCGACAGCTCGTGGTCAGCAACTATTTGCTCGCTGCTGGATTGGCACCTTGTCCATTTCCATATCTGTTGTTTTCGCAACAATATAGCAATACTGCATAAATGGCACCATCACAGTGAGCAGCATAATAGTTTAAAGTCATTTTGGAGAGATGCCCATGCCCGTAGACATTGTAGTTATGAGGTTGATGGCAGATACGTTAATTACGTGGACTTTATTCTTTGCACAATGACACTATTCTCATCGATAACATTAGTCGTGAGACTAAGATTACCGATGAACACACATCCACACCTAGTGAGCATGACTCAGATTGATTACCGACAACTTTAATTTACGCAAAAAGTCAAATTCATCGATTCTGACTCATCCTTCAAAAGGACCAGTGCTGACTAACATCTGAAAACGTTAGTTATTGTGGTTTTAGTTGTTAAATGTGAATGCCGAGGTAGGATCCATCTTCTTTTGAATAAGCATCAGAATTTTCGGGAGCAGAATACGAGGGATTCAAGAAGTCTACGCACAACTGCTGTTAGTCACTATGAGTTGGAAAAAGCTTGAATTGATGGGAAATAGGACCGATGCAAATCCGTGATTATAGTGATTTTTTACGGCAAACAAAAGTTCCATTTTAAACCTCAAATTCGGTAAAGTTGGTTGAATCTTTTCCAAGTGCGTCCAGGTTTTTTATACGCTTTACGTACACTTCATCGACTGGACGTCATATTTTTCAGTACTTAGTGGCAACTGTTCAGTAATCAAGCGACTTATGAAATGCCTACGGGAAGTGTATCACATATGAGATTTCATTTAACAAGATGGGTGGAAAACGTTTGTTTGAGTGCTAGAGGGCAACTTCCGGTAGCCCTGGTCGTTACCATAGCTGACCTAGCGAAACCTTATGTGGTCCTATGGTAATCCAAGTTTACAGAGTCACGGTCGCGGATTCCCCTCTTCCCCGTGTGATGGGCCCTAGCGGCCATACGCCACGCGCCTTCTATGACACGTATGCTCCTAGCATGCGATGAAAGGGTAAGGCATATGTTGGAGAGGCGGCCAGGTCTTATATTTTTATGAGGATTCTATTACTGATATTATTTTTTTCCTAAAACTTTATCGTTTTCCTGTTTCCGTTTAACGTTAATCAAATTGTTCCCCATGCCCCTCCCTTGCTGCACGCTGATTGATTGGTCAGTCTCATGATTCTTGTATTAATTAACAAGGTCGGACGCCCGATCTAGCCAACGACTACATAGGCGGTGGTGACCCGAGCTTAATCGACATGCTTCTTTTCTGTTTACATTCTTGGCCGTCGTGCCTTGCGTCAATATACGTTACCCGTGAGGCTCCGTCTTCTGTGTTCAGTTAGTGGAAGACCAAGCTTGGATCGTGTGCGTCGTACACTGTGGTTCCAGTATCGTGTCAACCGCTGTACGATAACGGGTCAGTGTCATGCCTCGTGTATCCAATCGGTGTTGTGATCAATCTGTGTCCGTACTATCATAGGCCCGACGCCTGTTGTGATTGTGCTCATAGTCTCATAGGACTGAGACTTGTGTTGTATTTGTTTTGTGATCCCACCAACTGTATAACAGCATATCTCTACTTACGTCTCCGAGAGCTTTACAGTGGCAAAACCCCACTTAAAAGTAGCTTCCATCTGTTGCAGCCGTGGCTCCGCAAGTTTGCTATTCAGTTCTAGATGCCGGAGAGAAATTTTTGAATTTTCTCTTTGCCGAACACATTATAAGACCATTTATATTATCTTCACCTCTAGTTCCCTTGACCAAGTCAACAAATTTCACCGTGAGAGCATTGCTGGATGCCTCCATAACGTGATTGTTTCTGAATGACTACGTGTGGTTAAAACGGCACTAGAAAATCGAATAACAAGGAAGCTACACCGAGTGATGACACAGGAATCGACAAAATCTAGAAGCACCATATACACAAAACTAATATTAGGCACTTGAATAAACTGCAGTGGCATTGATCTACCAGAGAAAATTTACTACTTTTGGAAACTTGACTTCGCGACGTTTTCGGGGTTGCTTCTGAGTTTTCAGACAAGATCTGCACAGTTCCGCCCCTCCTACAATTTGGGTTTTCACTTTCGGTTTGCGCACACCGCTTGGCATAACTGCAGTGGTCCGCTTCCACAAGCATTGCCGAATCGATGCCATTTCGACATCACCACAGACACAGAAAGTTTCGTGCACCTGGCCGTTGGCTCCAGTCTGCTCAATTTAGTCGAATAATAAGGCCCCATGAACTACCACTTCAGAATGTCAAGAGGTTACATACCGAAAACCTCCCAGAAAACGAAGAATTCCGAAAGCATATGACTGTTTTCGTGTTAATTGTAATCGAGAAAGGAAAAGAACTACCAATCAAAGGAATAATATTCAATGTCAAAGACGCCAGTGAGGAGTACCAGGCTGAATTGGAACGCACTCAAGATCACCAGAATCTCTGACAAGACAACAAATCTGACACTCCGTCGTCCCGGCTGTCACGCGCAACACACAAACGGCAGCGATTGAGAAACTAGAAGAAACAGCACTATGAAAACTGAAAGAACCGGATATAATTATTCTCCAGGTAGTCAAGGGACGGGTCACAGTCATTATGGACAGAACGGAGCATATAGAAAACGCAAAAACATTGCTACAAAATACGTCGGCTTATCGAGAAATCGATGACGACCCAGCCCAAAGGCTTGCGACGAGAATCAACGCAACACTAAAACTAATACAAAACTACATGAGATAAGCAAGGGAGAGCGGTGGAGAATGAAGGTGTGACTCAAACGTCGCGCAGTTCTATGGACTACCAAAACTCCACAAAGAAGGAACACCCCTCAGACCAACAGTCGCACTAACGGGAACGCCACCATTGCACCTGGCCAAAAACCTATGGAAATGACTGAAACCTCTTATCACACGACATGAACATTCAACCAATAATCCCATGCAGTTCTTGGAAGAACTTCATGGGACAAGGGTTGAAGAGGATGAAATCATGATCTCCTTCGACGTCAAGTCTCTTTTCACATCAATATTTTTATATTTGGCAAGACAGACACCATAAGAACTTTTAAAACATTAACGGAGCAAACAGCTGAAGTTGAGTAGTGCATGCGAACATACTGCAAATTCGAGAATATGCTTTAGGAACAAGTGAAGGAAACCCCAATGGGCTCACTAACACATGGCTTCATTGCAGAGGCAGTGATGCAAAAACTGGACAAGACTGTCCTGTCGAACATCAAACCAAAACTGTGACTGCGCTAGGCTGCCGACAAGTTTATAATCAATGACGGATAGGCGTAACATCATGTGATGAAGTTCAACGAACCGTTCGGAGACTGCCATGTAGCGTAATGGCTAAGGTGTTCGACCCAAAATCGTTCGTCCCGGGTTCGCGCCCCAATTCGGGCGTGGTGGATATGCACTGCTAACGATTCCTAACAAGGATGAAACGGCTGTACAGTGCTTAGTACTTCCATGAATTCTTA
>LUCM01002823.1:194493-213215 GCA_008360955.1 Fasciolopsis buskii | reverse complement strand
TACTAGGTATTGGCTCTCAGAACACCTTGTTTCATCGTATGGAACTTAGTAGACTACGCTGGTTGGGGTACGCGTTGCGTATGACGAACACTCGTCTACCACACCGTGCCCTATTTTGTGCTTCTCCCAAGGAATGGAAGAAACCACCTGGAGGTCAACAGGTGACGTGGCAACGCGGGATGAGAAAATGTACAGCGAACTTAGGTAAAGTAGGTGCCTCACGTCTTCGTGGTTGGGGTCCGAAAGACTCGTCAACTAGCTGGCTGGGGACACTGCAGGATATGGCGGTAAACCGTGAACGGTGGCGATCGTGTTGTTATTTTGTATCAGATCAGAATGATTGAAAACACGTGCGTTTGTACAATTAGACTGTTTCGTATATTGGCTGCAGCAGTATCTTATCTTTTCCCGCCTGTGTAGGTTCCCCTTGGATGATCACTCGTTTTATAGAAAGATATGACCGTGGGGAAAAGGCAGCGGTCAGTGAGGCTTGCCTTGCTGTTTGACGTTTATCGGTGATGATTATGTTACAGCTCCAGTGTCGTGTTTGCCGTGGCCCCTTTCCGTGTTTGGTTTGGTACCATCCGGATATTCCTGGATGAGATTAGTTGCAGCTTCAGTACTGAACAAGGCGGTGTATAAGTTGACTGCCATGTGTTTTTAGGTTCATGGCGCTGATTTTAGTTTGATCGGCCATGAATCAGCTGTTAATGTCGTTGTACCTAGACTAGTTGTCATGGGTTCGTATCTCTCTGTCGTCTGCCACTTTCCTGTTCGGAATCCCATTAATTACCACTTCGTTCTCGATCGTGTTAGCAATCAAATGACTAATTTTGGGTTTATAATATAAAAGGTCTTATGCTATTCTTCATCTACGTCTAATCTGGCTTCTCGTTTTGCGCGCAAAGTTCTTTTCCTTTTCCACGTAAGTGGTTTCTTTGTCCCAATTCATCTCCTGTTGTACAAAATTCAAATCCGCCCTGCATTGAATATTGCAGTGACGTTTGGGAATGGTCTTTGTCTACTTCGCTTTCCCTTCTTGATCGGGTTCAGAAAAGGGCCGTCCGGCTGATCGACGGTCCTCCACTAACATCTTCACAGTCACTGGTCCATCGGTGGCTATTTGCTTCGTCACCTCTTTTTAACGTCATTACTTTGGTTTGTATTCTTCGGAACTTGTCTCAGAAGTTCCTGTTCCTGCAACCTTCCCTCGTCCTTCTCGCACAGGCAGCTAGCCATCCTTATCAAGTTTCTGCTGCTTGGTCTCGTACTTCTTTATTTCAGTCTATTTTCTTCCGGATTTTCAAACTGTGGAACAATCCGTCATCTACAACCTTCACTTTCCAAGGGCAGGGTCAGTAAACTGGTTCTTATGTGAATGTTTCCCTCACTTCTCCCATTAGAGTATGTTTTTGGATCATGGGTTTTACCCCTTCACTGTAATTCATTCTGTGATAAACAACAGCTCACTTATCGGTAGCATATCATCCACAAACCACTGGAACAAATTACATGTCCAGGATGCATTTTCCGGATATTAATTTTCAATGAAGTACCGTGGGAAAGAGGCGTATATTCAACTAAACTAACTGCACAGACTTCGTCAAATTTGGGGTTTTGTTCCCTTTTGTTATCCTTCGTCCTTGACATTCCTCCACTTTCGCGTCTTTTGCTTCGCTTGTTATTTTCTTCCCAGGATGGCTTACCTCCTTATAAGTGGTCATAGTAACACTTTTCCCGCATTCCTTCGACATCCGATTTATGAATTATGAGAATTGACTACCGCCAATGCAGTCACACGTATGCAGTAGGTGGCTTTTCTAACTGGAAGTATTAATACACTTTTGTATCAATGTGGTCGTTTTTGTCCAACTTACTTGGTATATACGTGTCATTCATTTCCAGAGTGGACTTATAGCACAGGCTTTGTGGATGATAAAATGATTTCCGAACACCTGTATCCTCCAGGTGACCATTCCCTGGTGCTGCTCTGTGGCCCGGCGCCGATGATCGAGTTTGCTTGCTATCCGAACCTTAGCAAGTTGAACTATCCTCGATCCCGGATCTTCACTTACTAGTTTGATTTCGACCCATTTCATCCCGGTCCTATACACAGACACACAGACATCTTATTTCGACTGTTTCGCCCATCGATTTAACCTAGTATACTTATCTGCGTGCTTTTTTGTGCAAGTCATCTGGGTGAACACTGTTCATGCTGGTTAATTTCGATCCGACTGACTTTCACTTCTCTTTTGCTGTGTGTTTACTGCCGACCCCAAGCACTTATAAAAACGAATCCCATGAATTTCCGTACTATATCCCATTCTGCTATTATTCGCTTCTCATTTTATCTTTTCCCCCTTATATTAACGGCATTTGGTTTCCTCTACACCTTTGAGCCAACAAAGATATCGCTATTGTCTTGCGTGTTCTACCGATCAATATTCTGTCTGCCTCTTTTGTTATTTCTATTTGAATTAGTTCTATTTTCTTCCGAGTTCCTCAGAGTTTGGAAGAATCCTTGCTTCTTTCCTAACTGCTCTTCGAAGCCATGTTTAGTCGATGATTGTGTCTTGGTGTGTTGTGTCGGACTACCTTGTTTTTCATGCAAGTTTTATTCGCCAGTTGTTTGCATATCATATTTTTTAACATCTTCTCTGAAACACCATAATGTGTAGTCTCGCGAGACTTATTTGTCATTAAATAGTCAATCTGTCACTAGCCGTTCGTAATCCGACAGTACAATCGTCTGCTAGTAGCGATTCACCAGTGTAAGCAGCATTGCTGTTAAGGTTCACGTCATCGCCTCTGCCGTCAGTGGAAGCTGTACTGTCACCATTGGAAGGGCCCCCAGACAATGTTTGGATGGTTGGAAGGGAGAGTATCGGATATACAAATCAGGCGAGCGGGGATATCCGCGAGACTGGTCGCGTAGGCTTCCAGTGAAATTTTGTTTTGTTCGTTTAAGAATAGATGCAACTCCACAGAAGTGATTTTCTTAACAACGTGTCAGTTTATTATACTGCTCACGCTTCTGGGATACGGTATTCAATAGGTTTCCTTCTTAACCATATCAGGCTCTGTATCCAATCCGCTCAATCGGGGATAACGGTCCTCGCGTGCTGGACATCGTTCGTCGGGGGATTCAGTCAGAGTAATTCCATCTGTTCCTCATTCCGTGATATGCCGAAGGACACCGTCTATCGAATCAGAAGGGCCATTCTCCCCATATACTGCCTACCCATTGTTAAGAACCGCATGCATGTCATCGCGTTCTCTTACTCAGCGGGGTAAATGAAACGATTCCCTCTGAGATTTACAATTTCGTTTCTGCTTTAGGGTTCTTCTAATCTGCTTTTTCTCTGACTCCATTTTACTGCATAATTCGGTGCGCTCACAGTTGAACAATGAACCAAGTAGGTGATCGGTCATTGAGTTTATTAACCGCGACTTTCGCATTATTCATCAGTATTATCCATGTTCCTTCATCATCATCATCGTCCAGCGTTGAACAGCAAGGCAAGGCTCACTGACCGCTGCCTTTCCCCCAGAATTCCATGTTTCTATCAGAAAAGCGAATATCCCAGTGAAACAAGGACTAAACCTACACAGACGCGAAAAGAAAAGAATGCCAACACATGGAACATCGTCTAACTGTGCACATGCACTTTTCCAATCATTCTGATTTGAAAAAAGATGACAACACGATTGCCACTGTTCACGGTTCGCAGTGCGGCACAGTACACGTGATCTTCCAACTTCATTGAAATATCAGGCCGACATCGCAAGTGCTTCAGTACAGTATATGCCGCTCGAGCCTTCGATATAAGCGTGTTTACATCTACTGCCGTGCTACCATCGTTCGACACGCAGTTATCAAGGTAAATGAAATAGTCCACAGTCGTTAGTTGTCCTCTCCATTCAGTATCAAGTTCTGGACTACTGTCGTCCAGTCTTGTAACACCATTTTACCCTTTGGCGTAAGGCAGATTTCAAGCCGAGCTGCAGACGTCGAGATTCTGCCTAGTTCACGTTGTACATATTCCGCGGAATCGAGAAGGCACACGACGTCATTCGCGTAATCCAGATCAAATGGCTTCTTGCCATTTGCCAGTTTCCTTCTTACATCCTGAAGACCTGCTAAAGAATTTCTCATCACTTCCCTCATGACAAAGATGAACAAGAATGGAGAGATGGGACACCTTTGTCGAACACCAATAGTCATTTCGAATAAACTTGATAGTCGACCGTACGCCCTCACGCGATCATAGATATACGAGTACAATGCTCGCAATAGGATCACGAACTTCACTGCCATATCCTTCCGGTGGAGAGCACAGAATACGCAGCTCAACAAAAAGAAACATACGAGTATGCATACAGAATGCCTCAGATTCCAGTGCATTGTGCTTTCGTCGTTAAGACAACAGCGGTTTGGACGTGGAACGAATTTCGAGCTGCGCGTCATAAGGGGTCTTATCACTAACGCGTTGCATAATCTTTTGTGATATCTTTGAATGACGGATTGATATATAAAGATCTCTCATGTACGTCTTATTTTAAAATCTAGCGCCTTCGACTTTGATCATATCTCAACCCGCCCAATACGACAGCTTGTCCGTTTACTTACCGCAATCACATGTTTTACATTAATCAACAAGTGTTATGGTCGATGACCAATCCAAGGTTTTCGGAACCGCAGATTTCATTCCTGCTATTAATTTTCCAAAAGAATCTGCCCTTTTCTCAATATTTCAAAATTGACGTTATTTTAAATATTGCGCGGTTGAATATTTTTATATGTCCGCGAAATGATTCATAAAAGCCCGTTCTGTGATTGGCTAGTCCACACATCAATCAACGCCACCCAACAAAATTATATAAACGATAGAGCTCACTTGAATTCTGACTTGTGTTGGTGGGTCACCAATAAACGCGCGGCAGTATTCTGTGTTCGTCTTCTCTCTTCCGCTAGCGGGCTGGGCTAGCTGTTTGTATTTCGCACCGCTTATTGTTCCGTGTGGCTGCTCATTCAAGGAAGCAGTAGATCTGTCCCATTCGTTGTGCGACTACGAGCCTTGAGTCTTAAGCCCGAACTTTTTGTGTCTCCAACCTCTGTGCGTGTGTGTTCGTGTCCTACTAGACTACAGGCTGTGTGCTCCTGTGATTACGTGCGTCGCGAGTACTTATGTCTTGTGCTTCAATGTGTGCATAGACCAACCAAACTCGGCAGCATAACAACAGGATAGAGCTCATTGACAAATTCCCTCCCCTCGTCTATCAAGATCTTTGTCTATTCGTTGGTCCTCAGCGAATGCCGCCCCGTTCCCCTGCGTCCGTGTCATAACTGAGACCACTCGCAATCAGTCCGCGGTCTGAGGGTGCCTGGCTGACTCCGTACTTGTCCTCGGTCTTGCTGTCGGTCCAGTCCCAATCCCGTGTGTTTAGCTGACGTCAGTCATGCTCTTCTTGGTATGGTCGTGCTTCATCTTTTCTTGAAATTTCGGCATTCGCCCGTAGCGCCTTCATGCATGCATATTTCCCGAATCGTTTCTTCTTTGCAGGTGTCATTGTCATGCAGATGTCGTGGTATCATCTATGCGAATGTTTCCGGCTGTTCTAACCATAGAGTGAATCGACTTACGCCACAAGGTAACTACACCTTGATGTGGCGAAGCGGCTTACGAGCCTACGTAACTTCGGAGCTTTACAGAATGGCTTATCACAAGCCGGAGATCCAATTACGCTTGGAAGGTCAATGGGTGGAGGCCTGTCGAAGTAGTCTGCTGGTCTTCCTAGTTGGGGTTTGATCTGGGTTAGCAGCTCAGTCGGAAAACGAGTAGAAGAATAATTGATCCAAGTAGGGTGAGCTTCCACTCAGCCATTCACCGCTGCCTTGGTGTCAGGTTCTCGTTAGAACGAAAGGCTTTGGTTAAGAACCCTAGTCGTTCTGCTTTTCGACTGGATTCTCCAGCAGTACCCGTCCATCAATCCACATGAGTAACACGTCTACAAGTAATTCCATACTGCATCGGTCGTCGCGCAGGATAATCAGGACCGCGCTGCCCATTGCATCGAGCGCAGGTGGGTTGGGTAGTGATAAGTATGCTACTGCTTAGAATTCCCTTAGAAGATACCAACTTGTCTCTTCTGTTTCAAACCCAATCTCTTTGCCTCTTCTGCCTACCCATAATGTCCCCACTGGTCACACGCCCGATACTCGCAACGGTTCGTTGTAAAGTAGTGTAGTAGGTGGTTTTCAGTCTGTTCACTCACATTTTCTCAAGCCTCGTCAGTCTCTGAATCTCGGTTCCTTCAATGTTCGCCCTCTCATGCAGGCTGACCAACAGGCATATTCCACAGACGTGGATTGAGTCATTGCTTGTACCCATTTTTAATAAACACACGGAGTGAGTGTAAGAATCATCGTGGGATTCGTTTACTTCTAATAGTTACTAAGATGTTAGCTTCGGTAATGCTGCGCCGTTTGACACGGGTTCGCGAGAGTGGCGTCCACGAACAACAGGCCAGGTTGCTCTTCGCCAGTTACTCGAAATGCGCAACATCAGAACTCCACCGTCCAAAAGCCGTTTATTTTCTCTACCTGAGTGGCATGTTCTACACACAAGAATGCACAGCGCCATTCGTCGCTTTACACCTGAGTGGTATGCCAGCGAAGTTCGTAAAGCTGTTTCGAGCATTGTGCTTGCGTATTTGTAGGCTCGTGTGGCTACACAGTTAACTGTCACATTCACTGGAGACGACAAAGGTGTTCGTCTCTCCATTCTTGTTCAACTTCGACAGAAATAGGACAATGTGGTGTGCCTTAGGACGTCTCCAGGTGTCAGGGAAGATCGGAGAATGGCGATGACCTGTGAACCATCGAATAAGCCGATGATGTTGTGCCTGTATGAATGCGCCAACCATGAACAGCGTGCAATAAACAGATTTTCCAGGTACGTAGCTCCGTTACGCGCGTGGTCGTCACATTCCAAGTTTAATTTTGTAACAGGACTGGACGGTCATAGTCTTAAACTAAATTCTGGATGGAGAGGAACCAAGGATTTCCGACTATTTTACCTATCTTGATAGCTGCTTGTCGAAGAATGGTAGCACGGCTGTAGAGGTGAGCACGTGTATATCCAAAGCTCGAGCGGCATATATATTGTACTGAAGCACTTGCGATGTCGGCCCGGTATTTCACTGAAGTTGGAAGGTTGTGTGTACTGTGCCGCACTGCGCTCGTTTCATTTCTGTTGTACGGTTGCCCGGCGTCGAGTATGCCTGTCGGATATGTTCGCCGCTTGGAGCTTCCCGATCACCGATGGGTACGAGGTATCGCCAGGATTGGATGGAGTGACCGGGTGAATAATGTAGCGGTGAGGAATCTGTTATTAGGTGCCAGTTCTGAGAATACCTTATCTCAGCAAGTAAATCTTATTAGACTACGCTGGTTGGATCAGGTGTTGCGTATCTCGAAGTTTAGTCTAAGTTTTTGGATTTGTGCATTGGTCGAAGCACATAAAAGGACACTTTTGTTGACGTGCTCATTCATCTCTTCACACAGGCCATGAGACTCATTCCATGGTCTCTTTTGAGGGATCTACCTTCCGAGGCGATGATCCGCAAGTCCACGCCTTACTCAGTGCTGAACTCCGACGCTTTTTTCGCTCTCTGTTTAAAGTTTGTGAAATAGAGTTTTCTTTTTGTTCTCCGTTGTCTATCGTTCTGAACAAGCTGTCTTCTTCTGAACGAAATTGATTTTTTCCCATCTTTAAAATTTATCGAGTTTTGATTGTATTAACCACAACGGAACAATCCTTATCTTAATAACGTTGAAAATGTTATATCAGTCACCCTTTTTAGTTTTCTCAAAAGGAGTCAGAAACATGCTTGATTTCGCATTGGTAGTGCATGCGTTCTTTTAAATCTAGACCTTCGTCAGCAGTTAGAACACCGTTGATGATTCCAGAGGCCAACAACGACAGTGTTCTTAGACATACGCATGGCATTTGATTTCATTCATAAGTCTTCATTTTGATACTTTTGCTTAGGCGCGGTCTACCTCAAAATTACGTTTCGGTCCTCAAAGATTTGTATAGCCGCAAATGAAACCGGGTTAAGTCTTGTAGCCAACTTTTGCCTTTCTTCTCTGATGGATTAGGACAAAGCTGAATCATTTCTTTTCAATTTTGTCATAGTGACTGCTCTGTGAAACGCTTTTTCTGGTCTAACCTACGGTGGATTTGATCCCACAATTTTTCTCCTGGAATGTACCAATGATACCACCCTACTGAGAGACAGTGTATAGACAATTCAACGTGTTTTGAATCGTTTGGCGGTTAAAGCATCCCAATGCAGTATGCGCTTTTCATCCTCAATGTCCCAGGCACTTCCGCAAGACTGGCAGGACCCCATGTCTGCATTCTTTCTTTGAGGTGGGAAGCTGGAGTCACTCGACAACTTTAGTTACCCCGGAAGCTTGGGTACAGCTGGTGGATGTATGAGAGGGCTGAGGTCACATCAAAGACTACGAATTTAAAGCAGGTTTTTGCGAAACTGCGAAATGGGCAGCCCCAACGTTAGATCCGGATTTTCTTCTAGATAAGAGTTTACAGTGCCTCGGTTTGCAGTATTTAGAACTGCCAGAACTGCGGCGGATTTCTATACTCGACCACTGACTTCTCTGAAGCATTGCTCGAGTCTATTGTGAGCAATGACGACATCCGTCTTCGTGTGAAGGGTGCTAAAAGTTTCACTTTGGACGAGGTAATCGCGCTACACCGCCTCCGGTGGCTTGAGTATGTATTGTGTCTTCTATTCTGTGTTCATTTTGCATGTGCTTTACAAGGTTGGAAGAAGCAACGCGGCGGTCACGCTATGGCTTGGTGTAAGAGTAGGAAGAAATCAGCTTCAACTTTCGCATTAGTTGTTGTTCCGTGTGTGCTTGGTTGAAATATAGGACTTAGAATCAAAACCAGTAGAATAGATGCCGTGGAAGTTGTCTGAATTACTGTGATCCATGAAAACTGACTTAAAGAAAATCCAATAAGCACCGCAGAACTGCATTGAAAACAGAAATCAATATTTTTTTGCCCTTTTCCATCACTATACGCATAGGATACGTTGCGGTGATGGAAGCTTGACCGTGATCTTCCGAATGATTTGACAGATTGTGTCAAAATAAAATCGGCTCCAAAGATGATATATTTCAGGTTGCCCTTCATCGGGGACTGTGCTCTAATCGGTTGACGTCTTAATCTAACGCCGAATTCGGGTTGCAGATTCCTAAATTATAATTAATTGTAACCTTTCACTAGAAAGATCAGCCCAGGTGAGCATAAAAGTTCACAGTCAATCGTTCTCATGTGTTGGCTTTCTGCCACTTGTGGAGACATCTCGCCTGAAATAAACGGAAATGCATACCAAATCAGTCCCCGTAGTCGGAAACAGGAAATCCTACTTTTACTGGTTCCGACCGAAATTCATTTTCATATTAAAAGCCTATAGTAGCGGAAGAAAATAATTGGCTGTGTTGCGTAATCATGACTTAGAATAGATGGCGCTAATTCGATTACGATGCCTAGTTTGATACTCTGGGAATCGTTAATTGTCTAGGCTCTTAATTTGTTTCTACGACTGTGTGTATGTTCAACCGCAATTGGACTTCTTTTCGGTTATCAGCGCGAGGTAAGTAAGATTTAATCAGTTTGGATGTGTGTATTTTCTATGATAATAAAACCTGACGTACTGTTATCAAACTGCTTTTACTGTCTTAACGTGTCGTCACTAGGCCTTGTTCAAATTCGTAGAGAAATAAGTTCATGTTAGCTGACCTTTGAAATAGCAAAGTGAAAAGCTGACGCAGTGTAAATTTTGTGCTAGATGCATTTACCGATATCGGTTTGAGTGAAAACGTCCATGTGTCCTCCCACAGATTTACGATTGTAATCATTAGCGACTGATTTGAGTTCTTTCGTTTTGATTAGATTCCAAAAGTTGGTCTGAATAATGACATTAATAATATATTCAACTGGCGTTCAAAAAAATTGTGGTGGTTCATTGGCTTTGATATTTTTCTCGTACTTTGTACATGCAATGTTAAAGAACTGTAGCTACTAGTTTATAATAATGACTGTTTGGAAACGTGGATCTTATTTGTCCATGTGCGTTAGGTTCGCCGACCACCTGTTGATCTCGCCTACATTTATTGTTGTTATTATGTTACACTAACTGACCAGCACCCACAGTAAACAAACAAGTTTTATTTTCCGACGCTGCCATGACCAGAGATCAAATGAATTTAAATCAGATCATCCCCATAGTTAACACTGGCCGACTGGATAGCCGTTACAGTACAACTACGAGACAAGGTGATACAATATAGATTGTGCTTTCAAATATTATGAATATGGATTATTATATTATTTGTGTTGCACTCGTTTCTCGGATTGTGATAAACACGACAGTCAGGGGTGAAATAACAAGACATGGCCTAGTTTCAGCGTAACTGGTCTAGATCGTTCGTCCATAAGCCGCTTCAGAAAAATCGGATCAAACAATGCGTGGTAACGGAGCCCAATCCATTCACCTAGTGATTTGTCGGCGAAACATTGTTAGAACTCAACTAGTCTATTCGAATTGATTAGCCAGTTAGAAATGTCAGACCCGACTGACTGCTCTGCTTTATCAAGTTTCGTTTGCAAAAGATGAACTGAACAGTTCGTGGCCTGAAGCATTCAACCGAACCAAATACTTTCGGAGGCCGCCTGTTGGATCAATATTGAAATAACCGAAATTATATTATTCCCACAGAGCAAGCAATCAGGCTTGGGGAAGCTGTTCAACGCAGCAGCCAAAAAATCTTTTAATCTCAGCTGAAAATGCACCATAGCCAAATCAATGATTGAAAGGGCTTGCACTTTTCACCGTTTTGTACATTTATTCGGATTCCGCCGGAGCGAACTGCAAATGCTTTGCAGTTCACTTATTTTGACTGTTTTGATGCAGTTTACTTCCAATACGTACCGATAGGTTTTCACTCTCTCCATAGCTCGTCTGAATACCACTTTCTTGTGAGGATGAGGTGCAGACGGAAGCCATTTACCTGTTCTCTATTTAATGAGGTGATGTTTATCTCGAGAATCGACTTCAGGGGATCTTTTACGTTGTGCAACCAACAACTGAAGTCCCAGTTTTGAAAATGTCACCGTAATGGAACTCACGTTTTTACGGAGACATGACAACTTCGAGGTGTGAAAGCAAGCACCCTCATTACGCTGTTCGAGCTGCGAGGCCAGATGGATGAATTTGAATATATACCAGACTGAACCTCTCGTTTGCCGGCAAACCCTAAGGTGCTTTTTATATGAAATGGATGGACAGTGTGGCCAACATGCGTAATCTTCGACTCTTTTTGGGAAGACATTTTTGCTCTGCATATATGATATTGAGGCTTAGATGACAACCATGAGACATCCTAGATCTCGCCAACGAACTGGGTAATTTTGGCTGAGGGTTATTTTTACAATTCTCAGAGTTGTGTTTTACGTACTGCCAGTTACACAATCAAACCTGCGGAAGAGAGAAAAAAAACATTGGGCCCAGGGAAATAGTCTAAGAGAAATTATGCTTCTTGTAAAAACTACTGGGACGAGTCCGTTTTCGTCGATAGGAAAGCCACTGAAGAAAAGCATAGGGTTTTATTTGTTTAAAAAGCGTGAACTAATTTTAGGGATTCTGGGTGATATCGATTCCAGCAGCGATGAATAACTGCCATAAGAACTAGGACGAAGTCCTGACGGGATTCCCAAGAAACTGTTCCACGAATCTGCTTTCAGCGGGGATTCTTCCTCTAGTGCAAGCTGCTTCAGCAGCAGTTAAGTGTGAACGGGCGAATTAAAGGATGGGTAAACCTATGTCCCATCAACATTAACAATAGTGCGAGAGACTCTGCTGGATTAGTGTGAGCGGATAAACGTATTCGATGATATTTGTCATTAGTAAACGTTTTGGACCGACAAGGGACGAGCTGTCTAAGTTTATTAAATGCATATGGTAAACGAATACGAACACTAGCAAATATAATGACATCAGCAGATCAATAGACAGTTTTTTCCAAGCACCAGGACATATGAACTTGGGGAAGAGAGTTTTGCATCCCCTTTAGGTTTTTGAAAATCTCTACTTCTGAATGGACGGGAACAATCATGATGACAACAGTCACGTGAACAACATAAACACAAAATTTCTATTGCGAAGCTTCTGTTACAATAAATCCATCACTGAAAACTGAAGTTTACACCGCGACAACACCACGCACCATTTTATTATCAATTCGAATGAAACAGAACACGATACTGAATAGCATGGTCTTAAAACATGGAGCTTTGTCAGCATGTTCTAGATTATATTGGATGCAAATTAGCCTAACAAATTGTTGTTAAGGTCATTCTTCATTTTAGCCATCACCTGTGATATGGGCCTTTGTCAAGTTATCAAGATTAGATGTCGAGCAGTCTTTCTCAGAAGGATTGTTCTGCCAGTTAGGTGTCCGGGTGTCGTGAAAATGCGCAACCCAAGAGACTTGTGAAGGGTAGAAACAACCTCGTACCTCAGTACTGACTCCTTCCATTGGGAATGAAAAACACGGTGAGACAGGTGACGACGACAGTATTTATCACTTTTCGACGCAAGCCTCGTCGATGGAGGTCAGGAGCGAATTCGAATTCTATTCTTTTCTCGTTGGGCAGTCTCCTCATGGCCACTGCCTTCTTCTAGTAGTGCTGTAAGTTTATTGTGTAATAGATAAAAGATAGAGATGCCCAACTACCTGATTTCATATTAGTCCATTCTAAACAGTCAAAATTTTGGCGTTTAAGCTTTATAAATAAAAATCTTGATAGTGCACAAAAGGGATTGTAGTCTGCTGAGAAGCGACGAGGCATGGATGACTTCAATGGACTTGAGGTGCACGTACATGTAAGCAGGTTACAAGCAAGTAAGTCGGTTTTCATTTCACTGCGCAATCCTAATCTGTTGCTTGAAATGAATTCTATACTCCATTTTTGAATCAGTAACTGAGAAGGCGTTCAATTACACCAGAACAAAGCTAACGGTTATGCCTTTAGAATTCCAGTCCGCATAGTTGGTACGTGCACATGTTTGCTCAATGGATATTCCCACATCTGCTGAAGAGTTTCGGCTTGAGAAACCCACTTTCAGTAGAAATAAGTGATTGAACTGAGAAATGGAATGTGACGCGAAGTTTTTGTCGGACAAGCAACAGATAATTCACGAAAAGAGTTTCTGCTAGAAAAAAATAAGCGAGAGAGGCTCGAATTGATCAGGCGTTTTGTTTATTTTTATCGACGTTTGCGAAGCCATTTTTGTTTGCTTCAGAAGGGTGCTCTAAGTTATTTTCGTACCAACAGTTGCATTTCAGCAGGGTTTAGTGCAGTCTGCTGACGCGCATACTGGAATGATTTTTGATGAGGCAATCCATGAGTAGCACTTGAAATTTTCAGTTAATGTAGATGTATCCTGTGCTATAATCTGTCCCCTTGAAATTACTGAGCACGGTGGCTTACCTGTAAAATTAACGACACTGCGAACATTCTTCCTAACATCGAATCTAATCAAATTCTCTCGGGTTCACGTGTAATAGTCATTAAAGGTATGCCTTTTAGTTAGGTGTTCCTCGGGCGATTAGCATTTTATTGTCATGTTAAAAACGGCGAGGAAGCAGATCATCCTCACGACAGTCACAGGCTTTAGCCGAATAACCATTTGGGGTAACAGTGTGTCTCGTGGACCGTTTATTTCCAACTACCGAGCCCCACCGATCTTGTGGAAGCCTGAAGTCTTCATCTTTTTGGTTACCTGTGGAACAGGGAGATCGAAGCCGATGAACACAGTATATCGATGGTATGTATTTTACACGAGAACTGGAAGCTCTACTTGAAACGTGTTTCAGCTCGAAATTTACGAAAAGGCCGTGCCACGGACCGAATGTGAGAAGAAGAAAGCAGCCAATTAGTACTGAGGCGTTCACAGGAAACAGTCTAAATCCCCTAAATTCGGGCCAGTGGGATTGTTGGTTTGCATCTTGTTGATCAGAAAGGTCAGATCGAGTGAACATATGACAAGAAAAAAACAGAAATTAGTTGGTCTAGCAAGTGCGTGAAAGAAATTTTGTGCAGATTAGAGAAGTGTTTGTCGGTGGTCAAGGCGACCTCGATTTGTTATGTTATGAACACGGAATTATTATACGGTGCCTGCAAGGACTCCACAATCCTATGGAATGCTGTACTTCGACAACATGATGTAATTACTAACCAGTTCATTACAGGTATTCTTGACCGAATGCAACCCACATCTCAGCTGATATTCTTGAGAAATGTATAAGCACAAGTTAGGCAGAGGAACGAACTGGGTAAAAATAAAAATCCATAAATTTGTAAACTGTGTCAATATCTTAAAGTACACTGAATGCAGCAAATAAACTCCAGTTGAATTCGCCAGGCCGAGTGTTGGGAGACCAGTGACATTTGTTGCCATTGACTTTCACATTTTTACTGTCATTCGACTCTGAAAACAGGTTTAATGAAAAGTTAAAACTGATCGTCTCAATGCGACTCTGATAATAGGTATGCGTGCAGGAATAGCGAAATCTGACGAGATCGAAAACGTTTGCTGCTGGGTGTGCATGAAGTCACTAGTACAAGAGAAAATGTTTGTGTAACAGGTCAATTTACCGAAACCAGTAAATACTCAAAAATGGAAAATTTAATCGGATATGGGATTTCTCGGTTCTCATGGATTGGTAATCCGGTCAGTCGTTGCCCGCCCGTCCATACTGATCGAGTCGCCTATCAATGTGGCCGGTTCACTATCATTTTGTCTGTCTATCTTTGCATGCGTTTGTTTTCCAAAGAAACTCGGACTAAAGCAATCGCCCTGGTTGCTGGTAAATCTTTTTTAGTGCATGATTGACTCCAAGTAATCATCCTACTTTATCTCCGGGATTTTAGTCTCCTGGTGACCGCACCACAGCGGAAAAATACCGGTTCACACGACTAGCGATATCAGGCCAGATTAACGATTTCACATTGAATCATGCTGACGAGTGGGTGCCCATGCACCAGACAATGTTTCCAATGCGGTCACTGTCGTGTAGGAGAACAGTGATAGGAAAACGTGTAGTAAACGACAAACACTGAATTCCGGATGCGGGAAGACGAAATAGGGGCCGCTTGACAATTGAACCTTTGGGGAAGGTAGTTTGTTTAGTATTTACACACTGATGCAAATTTGATTGTGTTCATTAGGTCATTCGTTAAATATTATTTCGTCTTCATTGCTCTTCATCTCATATTCGAACCTAAAATCCCTACTGTTTTCTAACCGTAAATTTGCTTCTGAATAGTCAGCATTATTTGAAATTATGTGAATACGCGTGTTCACATCACAAGACCAGACCAGCTTGTGTGCTTGCTGTTTTCAATCAGGATGTCACATTTCAGTCTTGCCAGGGCATGATTTCATTCAGGTGGTTGGATATAAATTCCAGAAGGATTTAGCGTGATTTCGAACAAGTTTTGCTTCATTGTGAAATAAATGGAAAATGTCGCATCTGTCATTTCCAACAACTACCGTCGGCAGATACTTGCGGAAATTAAATAAGGGAAATCCCCCAGCCCTCTGGCGCACTACTGCTCCTGTTTCAAACAAGATTGCTTGGTTAGCTTTGTGCACAGCTGTTCACCAGTTCGATGGTCGTTACACATCCGCCACCTGAATGTTGCAAGCAACTCTTCCCTTGCTAAATGCCTATATAGTATGCCCAAATAATCCGTGCACAGTTGTTTGCTTCACGTCTGCGAAGAATAAAATATGCGGGTGATGTCAAAAATGCCCAAGCCAAGTGGGACAATATTAGGTTGCAAGTTAAAAATCTGCAAAAGATTTTGAAAACCCCTGTGCACCCCACGGAGGCGGATAATTTGTTTCCGAAAATCAGTATTGAAAACTATTTATTGCTGCTAATATCATTGGGTGGACCAGGGAAAATTACACCTGATATGGGACCGGTACCACCCTGCATCCATTCCGGTTTCTGTCTTAGCAAACTTCAGCACACAGCAAGAGTAGACACATTTCCCATTCATGGGATTTGGCTTGAATGGGTTCGTTTCAACAAACAGGCAAGTAAAACAGTCAAATTATGTTAAACAAACATTTCATGTCTTCAACAATAACACATTTTATATTGAAGTATGCCAGCTGTGGTATCTTTTCACTTGAGAGACTTTGATATTTGTTGGTGAAATGGGATGGACCATCAACAGACTATAGATGACTGGACGCTAATAATTCATAGTTCCCCTCCAAATCCTTTAGTTCGGCATCCAAGTAATTTCAGTGTGCGAGTGGCTTAAGTTCTTCACACGGCTATTGAATGTGACTCAGCCCACTGGTAATCATTACTATCTGAATTTAGTATACCACCTGTCCAATCTTCTGATAATTCGCATGCGATTGTTTTGGTCTAGTATGAGACTGTACGGATCCTAAATTATAATTGTAAACAGGTCCAAGTTGAACAAGTCATCGTGCACTATTAATCCATGTTTGGATATTAGAACAGACAACTGGTGCTTCTGTGATCATTTTTCAGGGTATTATTGTTACTGTTCTGGGGAAGTAAAGAGTTAACCTGTGCAGATGGAAAAAGTAAAGTTTCAATAGTGAAATAAGTCTGCCATGACTTGAAGTATGTAGCTGTTGCATTTTTCCATTCGTTCAGCTCTAGGAAGATAGCTTGGGAAGCAGATAACACTGTTATGCTAAATGAAGTGGACCGACTATGTCTTCGCCCATGCCCATAAATACGGCTTCGCGATTACCGAAAAAGCTGCTCCTTTCACGCACTATTGCTTGTTCGGTTTGGTTTCTGGTCTGAAAAATCGGGAATACAGAGCATGCAACGTTTCTCCCGAAGAAATCTTGACCAGTGGGAACGTACTTTTAATACACAAGCCTAAAAGGCCATAGAGGTGAGTCATGTAGTAAACAAGACAGCGGGACCTTCGGAGTTTGAATTGTTTGTAAAAATGAATTTTCGTTTGCACCAAAACCTGTAGTCTGCCAGCTGCTATGTGAAGATGCTCGAAGCGAGAAAATAAACCGAGACTTCATTTTGAGCTGAGATGGTCCTCACATTTGATTGGAATTTTACTGGAGCTTTAGTCGCACACGAAAAGCGTTGCCAGAGAAGAAATCACACCATTGATTTTGTGTACCCAATCATCAGTGTAAACTGTCACATTGGATTGTTCTTTTTTGCTGAAACCATTACAGAAAGTAAAATATACCTAGTCCAGTGCAGTCCTCGAAACAACCTGTGCCACGTGATGGTATAATTTAAACAAGTAGCAAGGGTGACGACGGATAGTTGAAAATGACAAGTTGATTGTTTTGATCCGAAAAGAATTGAATTTATGCCGACATTAGTAACAAATCCAAACTGATGAGCCTCTTAGGCAGATCTTTCCATGATATCCTGCTATTGTGGACACGAACCGATGACTCGGATTGACACAAGCTCGGTATGCATTTTTTGGTCTTAGCTGAGAATGCATGAGTAATACCTCGCAAAGTTCCACACAACAGTGACAACTGGATCGTGTGCATGATGGTATCCGGTAGCTCGTCTGAAAACGAAAATAGACAGGAATTGTTCACGTTCCAGTACTCGGCTATTCCATTCCACTTTCAGGTCCTGCCAACAGGACCTTGAAAGAAATAGTATCGTGACATGTCAATACTAATGCAAGGGAGAGCGTCCGCATCTACTGCTGCATATAATTATTGGCCCCTGTTGATCTTTTAGTAGACCGTCGCCAAAGAGTCATGCAATTGTTTTTTAAACTTTGTTCCTTCGCTTTCTTTCATTCTTTTGTGTACAGCCTTTGTCGTTTTCGTCCCTAGAATTGTGTACACATCGGTCTTTCTGAATTTTGCTGCGGCATACTCATTGTAAACGGAAAGAATTACGTGCGCACATGCGCGTTTTAATGTAGGCTTTCTCATCTTGAAGAATGGAGTTTTATGAATCCGAATCAATAGCCCTGGCGATCGTTAGACTTGAAATTACAGCGACCAATTGCATTAATTTTTCAAGCGTGGGCGAGCTTGTAGTCAGATAGTCCTGACTAATGGAATATTTTCATTCTCACTTTCTTGATTAAATAGTAGTCCATAGTCCCGCTAGTATGGAAAAAAGTGAGGGAAGTAATCACTCAAAACTATTTTGTAAAATACCCCAGTTTAGCAAAATGACGTGAAGTTATGCTAGGAAATTTTATATCCGAAATGTAATTTGGAAATTCGGCTGCTCCATTACGTGGACAGATAATCCACCTTAGTTTATATATATATATATATATAAATATATATACATATATATATGTATGTATATACAGAAGAAGGAAGTAGTATCTGGATGCGTAAACAAAATTTACCCGGGAGCACACGACCGGTTTCGCGGTTATTGTCGCTCGTCAGGTATGCGTACCCGATGCTCTCTTGTCCAAACATCCACATACTTGTACACTGCGAATTGATTGATATTTCTCACCAGAATCGAATCTGTAGCAACAGGAGTGTGCATGGAAGCTCTTCGTCGAAGAGTCCACAGAAGAATCACAACTGTGATT
>LUCM01002823.1:177924-194332 GCA_008360955.1 Fasciolopsis buskii | reverse complement strand
GATGATGATGATATAATTCCTTAAACGCATCATGGAAATCTGTACGTTGCGCTATCCTAGACTATTCGCTGGCATTTGATTCGGTCCCACGGCCTCTTCTATTCCCCAAGCTAGAAACATTTAGTTGTCACAGTTTTTTATTAGCGTGGCTGTCTGATCGTTTTACTAACCGAACCCAGTGCACACGAATGGACGGTAAAACTTCAAAATTGTCGATCAACAAATCTGGCATGTTACGGGGCGCTATTTGTTCCCCGTGACTTATCAACCAGCTCCCTTGTCATCTGTGTAATTATGCTGATGATGTTTCCCTCTCTCAAGCCCTTTTGAACAACGATGATTTTCAAAGCTTTTCCAATAACTTATATTGCGTTTACGATTTATCTGCACAAGCTGGTTTAAATCTCAACACATCTAAATGTTTCGAATGTTTGTTCTCTCTCCCTCGGTCGGCCTACCCATCCGAAACGTCTTCTATCAACAGGAATACACTTTCCCTGGTTGATTCTGTGAAAGATCTAGGGGTCACTATTGATAAAAATCTGAAATGGACTAATCGCATTTCCACGTGTGTAAAGAGTCTCCGACGGTTGTCATTTCAAATCAGGAAGCTTCGACACTACAGGGTGAAACAAAGCACCATCTTCCAATTTGTATGCCAATGTTTTTCCTTCTTCAATGTTCTCTTGTCAATTTTTTCAGGTTTTCTTAAAATGTACTTTAGGATTTTTCGCCGGTGACTTTCAGTTATTAGCCGGGTGTCCTTCATACCACTAGCTGAATTGCAATTTTTTATTATTTTATTTAATAATTTCTTTTTTCCCTCATTTCTTTGTTAAACTCACATTTTCTGACTGAAATGCGATATTATTTTTTGTACGCAAAAGTCTACACAAAACAATACAATGTCTTATTCTCGAACGAGATGTCTCTTTAAACCATAGTGAACCGAAATAACCAAATATGAATGATATTTTATTCGCTCACATGCAACTGCAACCGCAAACACGTTCATTGTCAGCTGGTTCTTCTCTCAATAACCAAAAATATTGGCCGCTTGTCATATCAACTTCTGTTTTATACGGTATACAAATAACGTATGATTGCTTATTACCGCTTGTCACTGCTGCACCCATTAGATTAGCTCATTTATTCTTGGTGGGACAATGTCACTGCTTTGTGCACGAGAGGAGAGAACAATCGTTCATTGTATATCTATTGCGGATAGGGTGCGCAGCTTTCCCGCAGAATTTATTCCTTTTTCACCAAACCACTTACAAAAATGTGAAATGGATAAATTGAAATTCACGTAATATTTTGTGCTAACATTTTCTCGGTACTACCGCATCCGGTTCATGCGCGTGAATAACGAATCTGTTTTAGAATATCGTCTGCGATTCCATCCTTGAGCACTGCTGGAAGTCCACTTGTGGTTATAGTAAGCAGAGCCAACTACGAAGTTTATGGAGTGCGTAAAGGCGACTTGACAAGTGAATACCGGTTGTGTATCAGTTCAGCTCAGGCTTGCGGGAACGTGCTCTACTTGTCTGTTACCCCACAGCACCGAACTGTGGTGGGAGAGAACTTTTGCGATAAGCCAGAGGGGTTCCAGAAAAGCTACTAACTATGGGACTTAGTTTTACTTTGGGAGATCCGGTGGAAACCAGCGTGGCGATTTAACCCGACTTACTCTGTTAAATAACGATTTTCAAACTTTTCCGCCACTTCAAGGACTAACAATCTGGGCCTGCCTTCCAACCACCATCGACGAACAGTATACCGGTGCTGTTGATCTGTGAGATGTGTAAATGATGAGCAAAAATAACCGGGAATCGCTCATGTGTTTACAGATTAACATTATCCTTCCGCTAGTATACCTACTAGCTGCATTCACACTTAGTCGATTATTGGATAAGTAAGTTGTCGAGATTTCTACGGCAATTTTAAGACTTCTATTCATCAATACATGTATCAGCAATATCGTTTGGAATATTTATTTATTTATTTATCTCTATTGGTCAAGCTGACCTGATCAAATTTTCTTCTAGAAAGGGTTTGCTAGACTGTCACACAACAATGAACGTTTCATTCCTGAATGATCAAAGCAGTTGTTTTATCAGCTCGATTAGTTACGCCGTCCCAAATGAAGGTTAATTGTCAACTTGTAGGACCGAGAAGGGATTAGAGATTCGCAGTGAAAAAGGATGAACTGAAAAGTGCCGGTGAAATCCAAAAGATGATTTCCGAACGTCTGTGGCTGAGTTATCTGGCATTTACATCAAACCGTGCAAATTATGATTCAGATAAATACCCCATATTTGAGTTCCAATCTTGTGCAATGTCAATGAAAGCTGGAGGAAGTTCACAAATGGGTGAATCATACCAATGCTCATTGTGCTTGAGGAGATTAATCGAAATCACACTGAAATTCATTCAGTGGGATGGCCGATTCACGAAAGCATTGCTTATAAATCCGGCAAATCAGAATTCAAAGTCTTTACACATTCTTACAACTACAGGCAAGTGAAGCGCGCTATCCTACACTAGACGAGAAAATTTCATTTCATTGGCTAGCGATTTTTTTCAATTATTTCAGGTGCAAAGAGACTCGTGAACTGAGACAAAATGTGAAGATTCAGTGTCAGAGTTTGTAGTAAGCGATCGTTGGTAATTTCATCCCTGATAGAAGTACATAATGTGCTTGTGTGATACACGAATCGACTTTGAGTTATTTAACGTAAATTATGTAAACGAAACATTTCGTAACCTTTTTGGTGAGAAACCGTTTTATTTCTTCATGACGGGATGCGAGCACATCCACGACGCTACTGCAATTTTGATGACCAGTAGAATTTGGGCTGTCAATGCGACAGTTTACATTATTCAAGAAATGTTCAGCCTAACGCTTATAGCTGGTGAGTTTTGCAGCCTTCGATGGCCTCAAATCGTTAAGCGCTGATGGTCGCTTTAATTAATTCCGGGCATGTTTGGACGTGCGCAATTTCATTCAGTTGACACCGTAATTCACCTGACACGTGACGTACTCGTAGCTCAGCATTAATCATCCCATCTGTTTGCCAGATTGCTCTGCGATGGTATGACTACAGATTGCATGCAAAAAATCGTGATCTAAAATATGTGAACCGTTAAATATCATCCGTAAGCATTTTTGGGTCCAATCAATTAATTTACAGACTAATAATTATTGTGATAATAGGACCGAACCTGCTTGTTTGTTTGTGTCGATATGGTTACATCGCAGCGTCCTGAAGGCCCGCCTTCGTAGGCGAGCTCCGAAAAATATGCAATAATCTCCCACCCGCATATTGTTCACTCGTGTGAGTGCGTGTCCCGTCACTAGGAGAAAGCCTGAAGCCAGCACAGATTGATTAGATAACCTTGGGATCGTATTACCAAGATACCTGGTTAGATGAATCGAAATAAATAGACGACGTGAAAATGAATCACCCTTTTACCAAACAGAGGCCTGCAAACCACGAAAATGAACAGTTAGTCTATGTGAGATTGAGCATAGCTCTACTTGTTATAATCATTGTTAACATAGGCTGATCATAAATTGTAAGACTTCAGTAAGCTCAATCGAATATGGGAAGCTATACAAAAAAAAACTAGCGGCGGATAAAAGGAACAGAAGTTTCCGTTCAAGATTACTGCCATCATCATATATGTATATATGTGTGTAACTATATATATATATATATATATATATATATATATATATAATGCAATATACATATATATTCGCGAATCATGATAGTGGTTCTTATACTGTGACTTCAACGAAAGACTTTCGTGCGCACTCCTGACGACAGAAATCATATTCCGATGATATGCCAATTTGGAGTGCCTATGTATAAGGATATTTCGAGAAGAGAGTTCTAGGTGAGCATACCTCACAAGCGGCAGTAGTGGAGAATTTAGTCGTCTGTTTATGGAAATTTTTGTCCACCCACCTAGATGCTATTTATATTTTGTTTACTTATGTATATATGCTGGTAATCCTGGGCTTGCTGTCTTATTCAAGCAAATCGAGGTATTCGTAGTGGATGTTTTTCCACTGAAAAGAAAAATGTTGACTGAAAGGAAAATTGTAACGTCAATTAATTTTTGTGACTATTATTGGTATCTGCATCATAAACAAGTTCGGTTAGCAGCGTATAAACTGTTTTAGGAAAACGTTTATTGTTCAGCGAAAACGCTATCAAAATGGTCATTTGTCCACCTTTCGATTATCATGAATGACCTTTCCCAAGAATGGTTCACAAATAAATGATGCTGGAATGACAATCTTCAGTAATTGGATGTTAAACAAGGTTCGTTTTTATTTGCTTGCATGTTCTTATTTGATGTTGTAAAGTATCAGGATGGATGGGGTTGGATCTTCAGTCCTACCAACCGTGTTGGTGAACTTGGGGTTTTCAGTGGCGTCAATATACCTGAAATCTCTGCACCATCGTTCTTGTTGCATAAACACCCAAAGGGTCACAACACTAGTTGATCTCAGGTGCTCCAAGGTCACCAAAACGGACAGGAAGAACATAGACCTAACACCATGGATCCCTACACTTCACAATACCACACAAAGACACACACAAGCAAACAAACACATGAATGCACTTTATTTAATACCCATTTGTTTTAAGCTCCCACTCCAGTTTCATCCGTTTATGAACCAGTAATCTGTAATAACCGAAACGTCGACAAATTAACAACTGCTTTGGTCACGCTGTTACTGAACAATAAAATTCCTCGTCATTGGTTATTTGTTAGATGCTGGTGCATCGGAACAGGGTTCGCCATCTTCGTCAGGACTGCTATTAGACTCAGTTTTGTGTTAACCCACGTTGTTTTTTCGATCAAGAATCACTATTAAGTTACTCAAACAGTGTCAGTTAGTAGCTTAGTCTCACCCAGAAACTATCAATTTGCACACCACTTTATAGCCTTGATGAAATTGGATTTTGTCGTCAATGTATGATGGGAGAGGACTAATAATGATAAAAGACTCGAACAGGCTATTTCTGAGAATAACCAGTAATTCCGTTTTGATTGACCATAAGGTTCCTAGTTGGTTAAATAATAAGTTTTCATCCGCGATACTGACATTAAATACAGATATGTTGGCATGCTTTATTGTTTGTTTGCCACCATAATGATGAGTGTCACCGAATGAGTACCTAGTTAGGATGATCTCCAGTGGATAACACTGGAACGGTGCGCTTTTTTGAGAGTATTATTTCACTTGAAAGTCCCATGGGTTTCCTATTCATGTTGGAAATCTCCGTTTCTTCAACACCCACTGGATTTGGTCGTGCATCGCCGACAATGATTGGAGGGATACTTTTTCATGGAATACACGCAGTTCCTCACAAAACCCAATCTAAACTAGCGAATCACCAAGGTAGGCCTAAAGTGTTCGAATACATGCGGCATGAAAGTCTTAAAGAAATTTTTTATTCTACCCTAGACCTTCACTACTCGACTAAGGTCAACGGTTACGAATCCAAGTTAGAGAAACTAGGCCAATAAGTCACTTATTCCTTTTCATCTGACGGAGTTGTCCTTAAAAGGCAGTCTCAGCTGTCAGTCTGCCTGAGTGGATCCACTACGTGCTGTTTGCTACGCAGTATGTTGTCAAAATGTTTACTAATCCTGCAGAGTATTTCTTGATTCAGTAAGTAAACTCTTCAGTCTTGCACCCAAGATCCACTGTAAGCAGATGGTGTTGCGGTTTAGCACCTCAGATGACGGAACACTCTGGCTTCTTCGCTGTGGCCGCCTAATAATGAGCTGAAGCCATTAAATAGTAGCCGGAGGCTAAAAGACTGTGGTCACATGTTACAACAAACAACGGGTACATTTGTAGAAGCCGCATTCCGTAAATCTGATGACAACTAATCTCTAAATCATTAATTGGCATTTCTCCGGCATTGTAAATCTCGACCACTAGGTTATCCTTCAAGGTTTTAGGTTTACGTTCAATGCTTTGTTGAGTATAAAGTCTATGAGATCCTTTGTGAAAAAAATAAATTATTGTATGTAAAATGGTGATTGGAGATTTAATGGCGGCTTGCATTTCTACTCAGAGGTGACAAAGTTATCAGTGATTACCTCTTGTAGTCGAGACGTCGTTATGTCATCGTGTGCCTTTCTGTATCGGCGATGTTGATTTGGACTGAGATAATAATTAATTCATTGCCTACGGAAAGCTACGAAGCTAAAAATGGCTGGTCCCATGCATTTATTTCTGCACACTGGGACCGAAATACAGTTCACGAACTCTGCTTCCTAATCGTAACAAAGGGGATTCCGTGATTATCTCAAGGAGAACTTGTCGTTACACTTCGGTACAAAATGTGTTCATCCTATTCCTTAGGATTACGTTTCTCTTAAATAGAAAATCATAGCCCATTCAGAGGGCTATCTTCACAATTTTCCCGTATTTGCATTTGTTGCAGTATATTCTGATAGGTGTAATATGAGTTCGATGAGATTCACCTGCTTCAATTTTGATTTGACGGTGACTTCGGTATGTTCGCGTAGGTAACCCGTTCCTCCATAATTTTCTTGAAATCTGGTATTTTGAAATCACTGTGTTATCCACATTTATACACCTCATGGTTACTTGTGCTGGAACTGATATTTCTTTGTTTGGCTGATTGTTGGTTGGTTCACAGCTTTCACACACAAACCTCAGATCTTCCGTTAAATCTCACACTCAGGAAGTACTAGCCTCCAGTTTTTATTAGTTATCGGAGCTCATCGTCGGTGCCCATCCCCCATGGAACCCAGTTTTGCAACTGAGACAACTGTGGTGACACTGCGCCACACTGCCTGGCCAGGTTAATCACATTTAACGAGTTAGGTATGGTCGGATGTCTTCCCCAATGACAGCCAGTGATAAGGCTGAGACCGTACTGTTTTAGTGGATATCAGTAGACATTCTTATTCGAAGTGTGATTTTTAAACTCGTGCACGATTCTCAAAGATGCAATCTGCCTTTTTGGTTTACACATCTTCCGAAAGCACAAAGTCGAAGCAGATGTGCTTCGTATTCATGCCATTATATCACAATATATAAGGAAGAATTTTAAGATAGATTGGGTTCGTCAGATAAAAATATGAGTGGGGAAGGGATCTATGGTGTTACATGCATAACCCGAATACAGATGAACATCTTTTGTTAATTTCGTGGTCTAGGATTTGCATTGGAATGGAGAATGGGCCAGGCGAATTGAAAAGTAGCCACTAATTGTTTTTCATTCCACAGTGGAGGACTGTGAAGACGGATTGCGACAGTTTCCGCAGTGCTCAAGGCGCGACATTGCAAACGTCGACTGTTGACCCCTGACCTTCTACCGGGTCCGGAAAGCTTGCATCACATTCAAACGTGTGCTAAGGGTGCAACAACTGCACTGTTAAGTGACTTATGTTCCAATGCCACACAGGGCGGTGCACACAAACGTAGTCAGACAAGCGCCTGGATGTGCGGTCGACCAGCTATTGGGGGTTAACTCTTGTACATAACTAACCGAATTGGATCAGTACATACTCGATGGGATTATGCAAAACTTCAGATTCAGCTGTGGCGTCCGGCAGCCTTGTTCTACATTTGAACTTTTAGTCTGGTTCGGGCGAGACTATCAGTGGACTGTACTACCAAAACTACGGTGTCCACACATCGAAATGCAACCCTCTAGATCTCGGTGGGAAACTTGCGAAGGAACGTTGGAAACGATCGAGAAGACTGTCATAAAACCCGATGGAAAGTAGATGCGTTGGTGTGTGCGAATATTGACCGCAAATTCGGTAACAAGACAGTGAACACCACATTTCCGTGTGAAAGCATTTGAAAACTAATCACCAATGCTGGACCAAATCAGCCAGCTGTATGTCAGAAGTGAAACACTGATTGGCTATCCAGCCTCATCATCCATCGAGAAGACAGGACGGAGAAGCTTCCCAGATTGGACAGAAAATTCAGAAAATGATGTACAGTGTTATCTCATTATTAAAAGAAGTAAAAGATAAAAATCGGAGACACGAAAGAAATTTGTGCAAAGATAGAATAAGGATTTCACTGTTCTATAAGCAAAGCGTTGTTGGCTAATAAATGAGATTTTCTTCCTATCAAACTTTATGTTCCTGCAAGATCGTGGGAGACAGCTCGACCCGGTAAAACCCGAGAGAAGGACAATCTTGTTCGTTGTTTGGAGATTACAAAAACAGGAATGCATCTCGGATAATTGAATCGTGGATGATACTAAGCATCAGAACATCGAATGTTCTATGAACGTCAGACAGCACTAGATTGCATTAGCTATTATCCTCTGAAAATCATGTATAGATACATTCTATTTTGCTTATAAGGACCTCGAAATGAATGTCATCATCCCTGCTCCGCTATCCTATTTGGAACAATGTTTCATCTGAAAAAAATGTTCTCTCTGACAAGCCTGATCAAAACTACGAGCCTCATGACTACGTGCTGCAATTCTGTTGCATAACAATTGCACGCGCACATGGGAAAGCTAAAACAGCACCTGCATTCTTACTGTAATAAATTACCGCAGCGTCCGGTGTTCACTCTGGTACTGGTATTGCATCACATCGTGTACTACGATCTGAAAACGTTAAAACTGGAAGTGACAATGACATCAAAATAATTAAATAAGTCGGTAATTGATAGTAATATTTTGTGAAGCCAGATTGCTCATAGCTACAGAAACCGGTTGCAAACAGCCCCCAACCCTAAACGACAACCGAAGTGGCTAAATAACCAGTTTGTTCTGAAATGAAATGGGAGACCAGATAACTGCATTATTATTCAAAACATTCGTCAGCCCTCTGCTAGTAATAATATTATTATAACGTTCACACGAATCGGAAGTCCAATGAAAGGATAGCAACCTCGTGGTCACGTAATAGAGACCGCGTATTTGGTAGCTTGCTTTGTCATTCCCACCAAGCAGAAGTAGTTGATCAACATGATAAATTTCCGTTCCATAAATGAGGCGTATTTTTCAAAACCGTGGGCAATCGCATTTGCGTTCGCCAGGTAATTCGTTCATATTACAATGTGTTGGAGATCCCTATCGTCTCGCCCATGCCTTGAACAGGGCAGGTTACCGAACGAATAGCACAAATATGGGCGGGTAAAAACATTTACTCTTTTTTTCATTTCTCCAAAAGGATAACCGGCTGGAAGAAAAAAAACCATAGCAAAATGAATTCTGTAGAGCTTTTGAACTGCAAACATCTTATTACGTTTAGTCAATTTTCCTAATTGATAACAAACCTTGTGTTTAGCAATGCTTGCTGTTGAACACGTTCCATCCACATGTGCAAATACCACCTCCTCGCGCGCGCCTTTTAACTGGCTGCGCTGCAACTCTGTCACTTTTATTTCGTTGGATTCTTGTCAGATATTTGGTTTGATTATGGTCTCCGCTCACCGCGACAGCCGACCAGAAATATTGTTGCTTAAAAACCGTATTGTTTCTCAACATGGACTGGGATCATGCATTGCTGCACTTCAAAAATCTGCTAATCAATCTAGAGGAAACACTCGTGCGGGCTAGCAGGCAGCCTTTAAATGCATCTTTCCAGCCAAGATGTCCATTCCGGCATTGGCGAGTACCAACATCCGCTCTCTGTTTACGAAAATGTCGGATCTGTCCCTCACACTTCAATCACCGATCCATGTTCATACGTGTGTCATCTGCATACAAGAATCGTGACTGAACCCGGATATTGCTAATTAATTCGTGTCGACAGACAGCGACAGGCTCCATCGGCAGGACAGAGTTTCGAACAAGAAGAAGACTGGAGGAGGTGTGGCAACAAACATGAACTCCTTCTGGTCTGGCAAGTCCGAAGATGTTAATACGTACTCGTTAAACGGCATTGACTGTTTCGTGACAGGGTCGTCCTAGGTTTTCTCGCCACACATGCACTATCATAACGAATTTATGCATTGCCTCTTTTATCTCGCAACAAAATATCACATTTTTTCGACTCTTTTCTAAAATTTATTGTTCCACTTCTTAGGGATAGACTGCATAATATTGCAAGTGGTTTCAATCATGCATCTACTATGAGTTAGCCTTCCCTTCTTTCAGGCAAACAAATCAGATCCGAGTTTGCCTCCGTAACTTTTCCTCAGAAATCCCTTTCCCCGTATTTTGAACCCTTGCTCAATGATAATGTCACAGAGATGACCACGTAATCCTTGATATCTGCTGTCCCTTAGGAACGATATTCGTCTCAAATTGCCTTATCTCCACCCAGAAACTGAAATCTCTAAGAAGACACAAGGAGCACTCCTACAAATCTCGTAATAGCTCATGCGTGCGGTTGTCATTTCAAATCAGGAAGCCTCGACGCTACATTGTGAAACAAAGCACCATCGCCCAATTTGTATGCCAATGTGCTTTTTCCAATCTATTTTCACTGTCCTATTGTCAGTTTTCTAGGTTTACTTAGAAAAGACTTTAGAATTCTTCACCGAAGGCTACCATTTATTATCCCGTGTGTCTTTCATATCACTAACTATGTTGTCCTTCAGTCTATGTGATCAGCACTTATCGGCATGTGAGAAATTTGCTCCCATAATTCTTTCAGATCCCATGCCTCATCTGCACGACGAACTTTTTGAATGCAGCTCTCATATTTCAACACGATCCGCTTTTCATTCCATGCCCTGTGGAATCTGTATTTATAAGAATTCCACTGCCCCATATTTAGCACGCATTTTGAGAAACACTGACCTTTTTAGTCGAGTTCTTGGACGAACTATCATAATGTGCTCTGATTATTCCTCGGTTAATTTTTTAAAACATTTTTACAAGGTAGTGAATGTAAATGTTTTCCTATTTTATTTTTACTCTCACGTTTTTTGACTGAAATGCAACATTTTTTGTACGCAAAAGTCTGTACAATGCAGTACAATGACACTGTTTCAAGCGGTCTGGAAGTAGCACAATCATCTCAAAATCGATCAGGTGCATATCTTCTGATTTTGATGCGCAGGAGGTATGTTGCTAAGGCTTTTCACCTTACTTTTATATGAGCTAGGTCGATAATGTGCATGCATACGCGGGGGTGATCCACATAGATGCTAAAGTCACGTGGTCAGCAAAGCAATACATCTAACTGTTAAGCCATCACCTGTGTTAAAACCAGAAATCAAATATGTGAGTCAAAGGAAAGTCAGTTATTCATCACGCTTTACTAGTTTGCTTTACATGCGCAATTAAGACCACTGCCTCTGCGTTTGCGCGCCTCTCTTCCTGTAAATCTGTTACTTTTCATTTGTTCCAAATCATAATCAATGTTGATTTTTCTTTCTTTGTATAGTTGTTCAGCACACGAAAACAATTTGCAAAAGATGAAGAGATGAGAAAACCGACAAGAATCACAAAAGATGTCACGGGGCTACGACCGGACACATGGATTACAGGTGGAGAAACTCGACTTCGTGAAAGTCTTGTTCTAGACGTTAAAATCGAACTTGAAAAATGCGAGGAGCCATTTCAGTCCCATACGACCGGCGAAAGGGCCAGATCTTTTTGCAACTCGGTGTATGATTCGCATTTGCAGAACGGGGGTATAGGGAGCGCATGAAATGGCCTGGCAGGAAAATGAGCAAAGGGTGTACGTCGATCTTTGATCCGTAAGAATTCAAACATGTAGCAGGTACACCAACAATTTGTTTCCGGTATAGGGGATTGGAGAGATGGGCACGTGTGTGGGTGGCTGGTGGGATAATCTTAATAAAGTTAATAATCATCACAGAGAGCAATGCAAAGTCTTTGAGTGTGACCAGGACAACCATCGACTGAAATGAAACTAGTATCACGCTGAAGTAAATTCTACTTGGAACGGTTTGAAGAAAGGATAGGTGATCGATGCGAAGAATATTTTGTTGTTGGGATTCTTTGAGTCATATTTTGTAGGCAAGTGACTTCAAGATTAGATTTTGTCATGTCAGTGGTGCCGAAACCCATAAAGAGACAAAAGTGGCTCAGTCAGAACACGGAGTTCGTCTACTACAACGATTTGCACAAAATACCTCGATGAATAGAACGATAGGCTGAGAAATTGACCGAGAGAGTGATAGGGAAACGGACCTGGATCAAGCTGATGCACAAGCAGCTACTGGAATCATGGGAAGACTAACGGAAATTTTAATGCAGCAGTGTCTCTGCGGCCCGTTTAGAGTACTGGGCAGGCAGCACGAAATAGAAAAAAACAAGGAACCTTCAGTGTGTTTTTATTCTGCGGTGGAAGGGGGCAGTTTTTGCAAGTGCGAATGATCAAAGAAGGAACCAGTTACATTTTGCAAGCCTTAAGTACAACCAGCAGACGCTATGAAAACTGTGTAATTTTTGCACCACGGACCGAGTACGTCATTTCGGTGCGTTTCGTTGAACTGAAGTGGGACGAGATTGAATCATCACCGGTTTAGTCATTCGCATTTGTAAATATCGGATTCACATCAGCCGGTGTGGTTAGAGGAACCATCCGTTTCGTTGAAGAAGGGGATTGCTGTTAGATGAGGTAAAATAAGACAAAGAATTGGTGTGCGGTTAAGCAAATCAACCGAGGAAACTGAACATCGGGGTGAAAGGGTTTTAGCTTTCCGATTCCTGTTTTAGCTATTCACTTGCACTCAGTAGCCTAATTGTAGTCGTGAATAAACCTTAGTTTGCAAAGCTTGATTGTTTACCTATTCATCTTATTCATCTATGCACCGCATAACGTCAACCTTTTACAACTCGAT
The DNA here is from genome assembly GCA_008360955.1 of Fasciolopsis buskii. Classification (NCBI taxonomy): domain Eukaryota; kingdom Metazoa; phylum Platyhelminthes; class Trematoda; order Plagiorchiida; family Fasciolidae; genus Fasciolopsis; species Fasciolopsis buskii. The sequence continues at coordinate 181,527 of LUCM01002823.1, read as the reverse complement.
TTCTTGTTACCGGATTCGAGAACTGAACTTCCTAATGCAATGAAAACGGGGCACTGTACTAACTGCAATTTTTGTGCAAATTTGATATATAATATTTTACATCTTAGTCTCGACGAAAGTTTGTGACAAAATTGTACGGAATTGAAATATGACGAGTGCGCGCTCCATGCACTAACATTTGTATCTCGTGATAACTCGCAAAGATAGGAGTAGATGATTGTTTGCAGTTAGGTGTCCGTTGGATGCCTGAGGACCCCACTGAAAAGTTTCAGTCATCGGGGCAGGAATGCAACATCTCCATTTCCATTAACTTTTGGAAAGAATAATTAACTCTTCTTTTCGCAGATTTGTGACGTAGCGAACCCAGGATGTAGTAACAAATGCGGAATCATATATGGAAATGTTTTGCAAACGATGACACAAAACTGAGAGACGGAAGATTTCATCAACAACTCTGCAGAATGCACGTTGACTGAACTCGCTACTTAAGTGCAAATAAATGCGGAGAACAACTTTTCTGGATAAGTTTTAAATTCAGCATTGAGTACGGTAGATCAAAGGACAGCGTTCACTACGGATACAGCGGTTTTTTCTAAATACTGTTAGCCTAATAGTGCGAAGGAAAATTTTTTTAATAATATCTTGCGTAGTTTATTACAGTTAGTTTATAATAGTCAACAGCAAATTAGCAGGCAAAACGACGTATAAAATATATTGGAAGGCTTTATTTTTTTACCATGAATCGCAGAATGACCAACTCAGTAGCCAACGTACGTTTCCTTCGACATTATCTTTTGCTTAGAACTGATACGTATTAACGTTAAACTTTGTAAGACTTTAATGAGTGATGTGCATGCAACGTAGGTTAAAGTTAAGGTCAAGTGGGGTAGAATACGTTATATAAAGAGAAACGAACTGGTAGTAGCGGTTTGCATGTGTTATATTTTGGTTTTAACAAGTTTGCATGCACCAGCGAGAAACACTTGGAATCTAAATTTCTAGACAAATAAGTTCGGTTTCCTTGACTCACTATAAGTTGGGAGGACATGGTAGAAAGATTGAGAGTTGCAGATTTATCACTGTGATATCCAGACAGCATTGCGTTGCTTCTCTTAAATTTTGGCGCACAACATATGCGACGTGAAATTTTGACTGAAAGTAATATGGTGAAAACGACTTACTAATACTTCCAGATTTTCGTATTCCTTCTTTCTTGAGTTGGGTAATTTGAGAGCCGAACTCTCGGGATCTGTGCTGGCGCTGCTGATCTGGCTGCTTCGCCGAGGTGGTGGGGCTGGTGCGTTGCCCATTCCATCGCCGGTACGCGTCTCTCGTAACAAAGGGTCTGATATGGAGGTAGACGTATCGTCCGGATTCGGCTGATTTGGAGATCTGCTTCGTGTTTCATGAGCATTCTCCGAAGGGCTGGAGATGGGTGCGGGACTGGATCCGGTAGCTGGGCGAGTTATTCCCGTCGGTAGTTTAATGAAAGATTTTCCAGGAATATTTCTGTCTGGAGTCACTCTCAGGCGTCCGGGCTTTTCGTTTGAGGCAATGTTGCCAACCGGGGCAGGAGTTATTTGTTTTTCAGTTGGTGCCACCCGATTCTTCCCAAGTTCTGATTCATCCAGCGTGCAGTTCAAACGGAGCACTTCCGAGCCGTCATCTACAGTAACGGTCGTGTTAAACATTACAACACGGGAACCACGACCAATAGGCTTGCTGGGTTGTTTTGGCGATTTTAAACTACCGTTGGATTGTGTAATGCTTTTTAGAATCCCGGCAGGAAGTGGGGCAGGTTGACTCTCCAGTGTACTGTCACTCGTCTCATCAATCATTGAGACCACACTGCTAGGGTTAAACGAGGCTCCAAACTTAAGCGAAGCTTTGCTCACATCTAAGCTCCATGGTTCGTGTGTACTGGCACTTCCATTTGTAGTAGTTGAACTGAGAGAATCGTCGGAATATACAGCTAATGGTGCTTTCTTTTCCTCAGTGGGTGGTATTACAGTTGGTTGCCCGGATCCTGTGAGAAGAGCTCCATTTGGGACTTTGGTTTTGGACTCACTGTTCACAGTTATGTTTGAGGCAGTGACAACAAGGGATTTGCTAACCGGTTGTTGTTTAACACTGGTCAACATTCTACGAACACATTCGGATGGGGAAGAGGATTTCGTGGTTGGTAGCAAATCGGTTGGTGCATTGGCTTCTCTGTTACTTTCTAGGGCGAGTACTCGCTTGCGTTGCTTTGCCAACGTTTCCTGTTGCTATGTCCGAAATGTGAATATATAGAAAAGGTCAGATGTGTACAATTACGATCCGTGGAATGATTGTTTTTAGACCCCAGTGGTAACTTGTCGTTAATGGCATTAAAGATAAATTTCAGTTGGAACCGACTAAAGATTACTAAAATTGTACTCCATTATCAGTTCTGTTATTTCGTAACTAATTATAACCGGGGCTAGTCTAGTGGATGAATCCAGGGTGTTTAAATGAACAGGTCAACGGTTAGAATTACCCCTTTACCGGTAGATTTCCCTTTCGGTCACCTTCGTATGACCGCGGTCCCTTTTCAGAAAAATCGTGAGAACATCATTGATAATTTAATTTTTAGTTCGGACAACTTGTATTGTTGTGATGTTGTACAGTGTTAGGCTTGATTGTGGAACTGTCCCCCTAAACCTTAATTGTTTTCTACAATGATGCTTTTTCAGTCTCTCTAAAAACCAACGCGAAGAAGATGAACTGATACCAGTTGTTCGCTAATCACAGCAAAGTGGGTTATCATGATGGACATGCTCTTCATCAATATGAGTTCAGGTGTAGCACAAGCATATATCCACCAACTCATCCGAGACATTCAGGCGTTGAAACGGTCGGACACAACGATCGGATTTCCCGATAAGCTACAACCCAATTACATTTTTATACTTGGCCTACTCCCCTCCGGACTCCAGCTTTCACGTACTAACCGCAGGTTATTCGGTAAACCCTGCACTCGAGATGCATCAGATTCGAGTTTTGATCTCACGCGAGCCCACCACTGGAGCATATCCTTCATTGTGTCCAGGGTTTGAACCCGGGATTTCAACCTTGAAGGTATGTTTGACCATATTGCTACCATCTACCGTTCGTACTAATTAGAACTAATGAGGTAAATTTGTTCAAATGTCTTCCTCAGTGACATCCAAGAGTGGCCGATAGACTTGAAACGATACAAGGTGCATGTCCTGTTAAGTCCAGTCGAATCCTTTCCACCAGATCAGGCATTCACCACAAAATAAGCGTAAGTCCTGCTAGCCTACTGTTAGATTTTAGTACCTGGATTAGACATTCATGGTTGAGGCGTTTAAAAGAACGTTTAAGGAAGGGTTTCGTTAATAAACTAACCGATAAAAAAGAGAATGATGAATGTACCAGATACTTCAAAAATAGACAAGTGGTTATCGATCTCTGGTGGGCTTTTCCGGCGGTGAAAGCACACTCAATTCTCTCATTTCGTTTTCGCTTGCATGCGCAAAAGCTTTTGAAAAGACTCGGCTCGCAAAATCTGTTTACTGTTCTGCTGTCAAAATTCATGTTGAGAAAACACAAGTTGGCGAA
>LUCM01002823.1:85604-176905 GCA_008360955.1 Fasciolopsis buskii | reverse complement strand
AGCGATCGACCCCTACTGATAGATGACTTCTCTGCAGGTAGCCTAAGTACGACGAAGGCTTTGGATATGACCTACACAGCTTGATTACTTGATACATTTTGATAGTAGGAGATTGAATGTTTACATGAAATAATTCACCATGTGATATCACCGCTCAACTCACCATAAAGAAACCATGGAAGCACTGTACAGCTGTTTCATCCTTGTTAGGAATCATCAGCAGTGCATATCCACCGCGCCCGAACTGGGACGCGAACCCGGGACGAACGATTCTGAGTCGAACGCCTTAGCCATTACGCTACCGGGCAGGCTCTGAACGGTTTGTTGAACTTCACCACATGATGTTGCACCTATCCGTCACTGATTTGCACGGTTACTGTCCGTTAGCTCACAGCAATGATTCCTAACAAGGATGAAACAGCTGTACAGTGCTTCCATGGTTTCTTTATGGTGAGTTGGGCGATGATATCACATGGTGAATTATTTCATGAAAACATTCAATCTCCTACTACTAAAGATTCATGTTCTTTGTCATTCACTTAATGGCTAAATGCTGCTTGCTTCTGCCCCATTGTGTCAAATTCAGTAATATGATGAGACATTGGGAAAGCAAAATAATCTCTTAAAGACAAGCAAAAACATCTCACAGAAACAGAGTGGGCCAATAGTTTACAGCTCTCAGATTTCGTTTGGTTAAGCAGAATAATGATAGACGATTGGTAGGTCACAGGCGAATTTAAAAACCGATGATTTTTGTAGTTAGTAATTATTTAGCAAGTCCGTTGTCTGGGAATAGAACTGATGTCATTAGTGCCAAATCCTCTGACTATTTTTGACATAAGTAGGGAGGTTATGGATATATCTCATTTTTAAAGAGTCACATTGCGATTGTCAAACGGAACTGAGTTCATGTTGTTCTCTAACTACGCGAGAAAATGAATTATTCCAACTATGACATATGCCTGACGGAAGTGGTTGTTTACATGTCCTAAGTTGGTGGTTTCATAAACCAGAGGCAAATGATACCTCCCACCTGCTGAGTTCATCGAAGGCTCAACTAAGTGAGCACTGCAGGTAAACCAGACCTATGCGGCTTCATGGATGCTATTTATTATTTTTACCATTGCCAAGTAAGTTAATTTTGATGCAAAACAAAATGCTGAAATTTATAAACAATCTGATAGGCAAAAGCCACCAGACAAAATTTCATTCCTTTAGGTACATCTCAGAACTGTGTGCCTTGACCGAGTAGCGTATCAATAAAAAACGCCTACCAACAAAGTGAATGGGGATTGTTCTTAGGATTGAACTACATAATCTTGGTAAACACTATAAACCGTCTGCTAAGAAGGAATTAGGCCGGTGGTTTGTCTTCATTTAAATTGAACCCAATAAAGTTTAAGAAAACGGAGTGGCTTTTTTGGTCACGCGTTGGAATTAGTACAAGCTTTAAGAATGGGGTCAGTGTGAATGGTACACAATCCAAGTTGCAGTACTCTAGTGTTCTCATAATCCATATTGTGTCCCTCTGCTATGGCATGCAGAGCGATGGCTGAATCGTAATTAAGTAATGATAGGGCTGCCTTGTCCAACGGACTGCTGTTCTCTTTCCTTATGTGCTCTGTTATCCGCGTCCTCAGTTGTCTACTGGCTTGTCCAATGTATTCTGGTGGGAATTCTTTCTAATTGATACTATAGATACAGTTGTTTCGGCCTTGCACACCGACTTGATCTTTAGCCTTTGTAAGCGGCTTTTTAGAGTATTATCCATCCAGAAGAATGTGTGAATGACCTTTCTTACTGCTTACGAAGTGCTTGATCTGTATGGAATTCCGACAGGCCATTTTCTTCTTTCTTTTCTTCGTCTTGGCTGCTGATATGCAAATTTACAATTGTTTTCTTATGAGGCATGGTGGATAGTTATTGTCTTGCAAGACGTCTTTTAGACTTCTTAGTTCTTTACTTTCGGCACTATTCTTGCATAACTGTTGAACTCGGTTGTCTGGCAAGGAAATAAGTGTCTTTTTCACGTATTGTGAAAGACCTGAACCAAACATTAATCCGAATGTTTGGGTTATTTGTGAATGCTGATAGTGAAGTTTCGGCAGTCATTGACTTTCAGCCTACAATCTAGGAAGCTGATGAGTCTCTTGGTCTCTTCTGACTTCACTGAAACTGAGTGGATCTGTATGGCTTATTAAGGGGTCGAAGATGGCTATCATTTTGCACTGATCTGATGATTGCAAATGTATCATTGATATGCCGGATGTACAAACGTGGGGGGTGAATCGAAGTCATTAAAGCTTTGGATTCAACAGTGTAGGAAAAGGTTTGCTACGATGGGGGATATGAAAGATCCCATAATCACTCGATCCGCTTGTTCGTACAAATCATGTTTGAACGTGAAGTATGCTAACGTGAGGCAACGTTCTATACCTCTGATAATTTCTGATGGAGCTAGTGCAGTTCGTTCTTCTAGGGGAGTGTCCGAGAAATGTAAATAGTTCAGAGTGTCTCTAACGAGCACACTCGTCTATGAAAAGACCACATCAGAACTCACAGCAGCACCCACTCCACGTGCGTCAATTGGAATGACCAAGCAGAGATTTCGGAGATATGGACAGCCCTAATACCAGTGAGAAACAAACATTTCACAAAGTCACCATGCTAACTGATCTCACAACCACCTAACCTATCGCCCGTCACACATTTCAAAGTATACACACTCACAAACAAACAATTTAACGTTATTTCGTTGTAATACTTGCCTTGAGAAAGACTACCCACTGTAGTCGAAACGTTGACGAGTTACATATATCAACAACGCTGCACTGTTAACATTATATCATTCACAATAAAAGCCAATACATGGAGTATCGATTTTTCGATGCACTCCTTACGCCGGCTGATTTCACATTCATCTCGGAACTGCTGTATGTATGCGGGTGTATGTGCATGTGGTCGAGTGTCATATTCTAGGATACAGCGCGTATCTGGTAACCGATCTGAGGGAGCCATGTTTTCATTATTTCCGAGTGGTCAGATATCCACAGGACAACTTGATGTACCTGTGGCCAAAAGGGCAAGCGAATTTGTGAATCTCTATACTTTTACTGAATTGCTGCATCTGAATCCTTGAAAGCTAGAATCACTCTGCCTGCTGGTGTCTGGTCATCGTAATCTGGTCACGTGGTAGTTGGTTTCTTTTGGCAGTCATTAACCTTTGCTGCCAAGAGCCGACAGTGCGATTAAGGGGATTTTGTTGCTAAGGCAACTCAGTTATCGCAAGATGAGTTATTTGAGAATCAATGTGAAGTTAGTAGACATAGAGCGGTGGCCTAAAAAAACAATCTGAGCCCGGGAAACATTTCGAAGCTTAGTGTTTGGTTTGTCGGACACAAATTGATTTTGTTTGGAAATAATCAGACAAGTAGACCAAGCTACGGCGAATTAAATCAAAATCGCGCACAGTCACCCGTGAAAAACAAAACAGTAATTAAATAATCCTTTTTCCGACAGCGATATTTTTGGATTTCCCATCCTGGCCACCGGCGCACGATACAAATACGTAACCAATGACCCAAATGAAGCCGGCATGACACTTATCGACGCGTTAGCTATCATAACATCGGATATATAGTGTGTGTATGTATGTATGTATGTATGTATGTACACACATCACTCTGATTTCTAATTACTTGGTATTATCATTGTTGTTCTTTCTCGACCACTGTACTCTAGTATGAGCAAAGCTGTCGTATTTAGCCGGGCGTGAAGTATCAAAAACAAGCTTCTACGCTACCATATTCTCTACTGATTCAACAGGGAATTTTGAAGTATCAGTGCAAAATTACCATCCTGATAGTGAAACAAGAAGGATAAAACTTTAAACATAAATTGAATAAACCCCAAAACAAACATCAGGATGTAAAACAGTCTACACGTGGAGACGGTGGTGCTGGTGATGACGAGGTGATGCAAACGTTGACGACGATTCCGATTATTTTTCCATTGTCGAATCGGATGGGGACGGTAATGGTAATTAAAATATTGGTGCTGATGATGCCTATGATAATGATAATGATGATGATGATGGTGGTGATATTGATAATAATTATAAATATGTTGACGACTTCAGCGACTTTGGTGAAGAGGAGAATAATGTCAATGATGATTATACTGATTACGACGAAGCATCGAATTCTCATGTCGCGTTTGATCAGTAGAAAAAATCCCATCAGTCTTTTATTTTTTTGACAACCCCTGTGGTCTGGTTTGCGGAAACCAAATGCATACATAGAGAGCGGAATGTGCAACTTAAATATGGTACGGAAGGTATTAGGAAACATGGTAATGACAATTTATTTAATAGACTGGGTGATATAGTACTGGCAAATGTAATGGAATCCAAATTCTCCTTGCCGATTTTATTCAGGTTCTTTTCGACAGTCCGATGCCAGTTCATCTTCAGTCTTATGTTAAATGTGGACAAACAACTCGTCCACGTGATTGGTCGTAGTGACATAAGTTAATAGTTCTACCTGTTTACGGTTCCGGAATTGGAAAGATGCCGATCGTAAACTACAGATCAATAATACCAGGTTAGCGTCAACGACGTTTATTCTTGCAATTGGTGGTAAAAATATCAATGAAGATACACCTTCCAACGTCCTCGTGGTACAAACATACGACAGTAGTCAGTTATATTTGGGACATCCTGACAAGGAGTAAACATACTAGAGTAGACTATGGTAATCAACGGTGTGTTTGCCTGTCTAGCTCTCGATCTGTCTGTCTTTTCCGTTATAACTACTCATCCGTCTGTCCGTATGTTTGACCGAATGGGGAGAAGGTGGGTCAGATATTATCGAAGCTAGGACTGGGAATTCATCATTCAGCCTGTCCACAACAATGCCAAGTGAACAGGTAGAATTTCGATCATCGATGCGAAGCTATGGAGAAGCGGCTTTCAAAAGTTTTTCACCGCATTTCTTCCGTGTGAATCAGCACAAGAAGAACATGAAAAATCCACTGAAGGCGTTTGTGGAAAGTAAAACCAGGGCCTGGACGGCTTGCCAATCGGTGCTATTATTTCGAATTGATTCAGCAGCTATCCAACTTACATGAGGGCTGTAGTGATCAGCATCGTATAAGAACAAACTTCGAAGGTCTTAATGAGGCACCAGTAGCAAAGATTTGCCAAAACCATTATTATTACTATTGTCACCATAGTGATTATTATTATTGCCGTAATTACTATAATCACCTTTACTACTATTCCTAGGTATCATCCCAGTGGTTGGCCACTTTTAATCGCTTTCACTTTTAGAAATATCCCGTTCTATTTAATTTGTCTGGTTCATTAACCAAAAGTGTTAGAGCATAGATGTTGAATATAAGTCATTCGGGCTCGTTTAATCCACGGTGTCGCCGAACTGCATGACCAGCGAACTGGCATTCACAAATGTTCGCAAACCGGTAGATTCGGAAGCAGAATGCGTATGAATTTTCTGGTGCTCACTACGTTATATTCCGTGCTATCGGGATCTTGTCGCTGGACATTTGTTGGTTAGCAATAAGTTAAGTTTACGCGCAAACTATTTTTCAGTGCCCATGGCAAATCCTTGAGGTCTAAAACCTCCCAATCTGTGTGCATTTTCATAAGTCCTGCGTAGTGAGTGGATGATGTTCCCAATTGCCTGCAGAAAAATGTTTCATCGCGTGATTTCCGGATCTTTCATTGCATAAAATTTTAGAAGCATGAACTGAAGAAAGCGGAAGAACTATGCCTACAATTCTTACTCTTTATTATTAAACAAACCAGAAATGCAAATAGAAATCCTGGCTTTCAACATTCAGCCATGCACTTAACTTAATATTGTGTCATCCTTGAATGACAGAGGACACCATAACGGCTATTTATCCATTATTTTGTTTCCGGTAATTTCTCCCTCATTGACCTATGGCATTAATTACATGTTCCATCAGAAACAGAAATGTACCCGTACAATACGAGTTCTTTCACGATGGCGTCTCACTTTCATCGCTCTATTTCTCTCATGTTCGGCTGTTTTATTAGACATACAATCAGTTTTAAGTCATTGATTGCTACTTAAGTACTTAAGTATTCAGTGACCTAATTCATATTCAGTGGTAAGCGCTGGAAGTTCATTTCTCGAAGTGGGCAGATTTGACGGTCGCACAATCCAATCTCAGTGGTATCCTATCGACTGCGGCGATCATTTAATCCAACAAAATACATCACACGGTAAAGCCAACTATCAATGAAAAAGGAAGCTAGCCAGTAGGGTATTCGCAATTAAGTGCTGACCACAACAAACCAATTGATAACGTTCGTTCTCGAGGAATAAAGGTGACTCCGTTCCAGCCTAATTTTGTTGGTTTGCAAAAGGTGGTGTGAATCGGAGACACAAAAATGGGGACGGAACCAATAGATAACCAAGCACTGAGTACCTGGACCACGTCTTTTCAATTGTGTAACAATCTTCAGAAGCGAGAAAAGTTGTAGTGCATTCAGGAAGTAAATAATTTGCGTTCATACCTGTATGGCTTGCATACGTCTCTCTGAGTCCGGCTGAATCGCTTTAACGGACATGTAAAGCCGAGTTCGTTCCAAGCTTTGAGGATCTGCCGCGGCACGGTTAAGCACGCCACCCAAATGAGCAAATCGTCGCGGTGAGCTGGCCTGTTGACGGTTCTGGACATTTACAATAGCTAACCTGGAATGAAAAGAAACAATTAGGGTAATTATATGACTCCATATGCCCTTGCATCCAGTTCCCTATTATGGACGTCGTGTTGGAGTGGGCTCGAGGCTTTTAACATTCGAATAAGAGATGGGTAAGCGATCATCATTGTCTTTCAAAAATAATGCACGTTAGGGAAGACAGGTTTAGTAAATTCCCCACCAGGAACGGCTCTTTTATAGATTTAGTTTCCACAAATTAATTGGAGTAATAGTACTCTAAAAGCGAGTGCACCTGAACACTTCTCATCACTAAATTACAAACATTTGCCCACTCACCTATGACAAGAATGCTTATGCATAATCTGGACGAATATGAAGAACCATCAATTTTGGTTTTCGAAATTGCTATTAGTTTGAAACCATTTCTATGCAGGCCGACCTATTTTTCTTTCCCTTCGTTAAAGCAATTACGCAGGAGTGAAGCGCCGGCCTTCAAAATCATGCGACTGTCACAAGTGCAAATTCGAAAAAATTTAAAGTGAAGCACCTAAACAGGTCGGGCATACATACTAACCTGAAATGCTCCAGTTACTGGGACACGTGGCGTATCGATTAAAATTTTTTGGCGGTAATTCAGAAACGGGAAACCGTTAGGTTGACTTATAGATGCTGGACGAGGATTTTGGTTTCCTCCCTCATGATGTCCGTTTGCTGGCCTAAAACAGCAATAATGTGCCATCTCAGATCTGGCTGAAAAGCCAGAGATTTCAACGGTCTATCTTCTATTGTCCTAAAAGTGTATGTCGACCCCCTGTGAAATTCCATGGTGGATACTTTTAATGGTTGCCGAAAAGGCGGTAGTGTTCCGGAATTAAAGAAACATGGAAAATATGGCTTGCCTCATGAAAAGAGCCTGGTAAACACCGCCCCATTGCATGCACGTCTGTGGTGCTCAGGAGGCTGGGGGTATGTTTCTTTTCCTTGTTATCAATAAGAATGCTGGAGATGATACCAAACAACCTTCATATAGATCGTCCCGATCCACCCATGATGCTCTGCCATACTTAGTAAACTTTGTTGTTGAAACTACAAACAAAAATATACAAAGTGGCTTACATCCTTTATAAAAATGGCGACTTCCTCACGGTCTGCCACCGAGGGTGTCTGTATGTATGAGTGCAGCGGAACGAGCAAGTCCCATGGTCACTTGATCCCACTACACCAGGAGAGGGAAAGCAACAAACATGACTGGAACTTGAAGTAGCGTGGGACCACAAAAGTTCCCATTTGATCGAGTGAGGCAGTGAGCCAGTTCAAAACGACTTGATTCTACCACCAAAGTGACCGATGGATCTTGGCTTCGGACCTCTGACAATTTTGCTGACAGTCTTAATTCACCTGACCATCCGTTGCTTTTCTTTCCATATAAAACACGTTATTATTCCATTTTTTATTACATCATCTGGGTATGATCACCGTAGATCTGGGGTCAAAATGCATGACTACAAATTTGCCTCCATCTCGTTTTCGAATGCACTCAAAATTACGGTCATCAGCAAAAGGATTAAACCAGAGCAGTTCTAAAAGTTTTCCCTTTTTGTGGACGACGAAAAACTTTCCTGCTTGTCCACAATCAAATACCTTTATTTTTTTTCTTTCCCACAATATTTCATGGTCTAAACACAAAAATGAAGCCTGCACAAAGTCAAGGAAGAGTCACTTTTTCCTCAGACCAATTACGCATAGATGTATCTTAGAGTTTGTAGCCACTTGTAATTTTTCCCGGCAAAATTTTGTTGAAAGGGACTTTGATTTGCCAATATAATTGAAATACATTTCTGGTTGTTCTGACATTACCTGGAGTTTCACCTATGAACCCAAACACAAACAGGCATTTTATTACGCATGGCAGATTCACTTCAAAATGTCCACCTGAAGTTTATCTTCTTTTACAAAAGGGACTTACGAAGTCCGTGTTTACAACTTAGTCAAACGAAAATTTCAAACTTCTGCTTATTCACACTTCAGCACGTCGTTATCCCATCATATCGTGCCGAACCACAAACTTTGAATTTTACATATTCAACAATTTTACAAATTTGTTTTCCCTTAAAATTATACACGCGTAACATTATTTTCATTTATAACTACCATGCAAAATGTAAAACTCAACAAAGTGAACCGGGTTGTATCACAGTTCTCTCAGTTGATTAGTTCTGCTACACGTAGACAAAAAAAACAGCTAATTTGTTAAGTTGTACAAAGCTCGTCGCACACAGAGCGGGACTGTTCACAGCCAGACAGGTAGCAATCGAAAGCATGGAGGAAGGTTATTTGTGAATTTCGTATTCTGCATGATGTGGTCCACCATTCACTAACGAACCACATCACGAGAACCATCATCATTGGCAAGGTCACTGAATGTGGTGGACTATTCGAAATCTATCCGTCTCCACAAGAATTTTGCTGATTGCTTGAACAGGCTCGCACCCCAAATTCAGCGTACAGATTGTGCTGGGCCCGTGAGTACACACACACACGCATGCACATCGGTCACAGTCCGTCGATTATGTGGGGACAAATGTTGGGGTGGGCTGGTGGTTAGCTTGGCATTGGTTAAGTACACACAAAACGTACCGTCGTAAAGTCACGATAGTGCCCTTGATTCGTTTGCACTTTTCACCGATATCCTCCAGCTGATGCAGATGTTCATCCAGCAATCTGTGTGGTGTCGAAAGAACAACAGCAGGAACAACGAGAAAAGGCCGAGAATTAGGGGGTCACTGGCTAGTTAGATTATCCTGATTCGGAAATCCGAACCCCCATGCAGTTAGTGTACACTCTGAGGAGGACATGTGCGAACAGACTGTGGAATGATAGATATAATAAACCAAAGGAAAAGACGAATGGCTTTAACATATGGCGCATTGATAAGCCTGAGCAGATGAGGTCACTCGGAATGCCCAAAAAGTGACAAAGTTGATGCAAGGCGGGTGGTTAGTTCCAGGAACCTTTGGTGTTGTTATACCTAAATCCACTCATTAATGGCCTTATTCTAAAAGATGAAATCATTCCTCGGTTTAATGACTGTCGAAATGAATTACATTTTTGTCGCTACAAAACGGACACCAGAACACAAAGCGATCAGACAATGCACGGTATACCACTCACTAATCAACCCTAATAATATATAACTTCAAAAGTGGTAAATGATGTTTGGACTTGAAAAAAGAAAAACTCAATCTATATTTTTTCACAAATTTTGATCGGGCCAAAAAAGGTCCAAGGACGAACATGTGCCGTTCACTTGACAACCGACCTTGTTTGGATGAAGCTAACAAAAGTAGACTGACTACAGCGTTTCTCCCAAAATTATCAGTTATTTGACTAAAGAATTTTAAACCTTTATAAAATTAATTTGGCAAATGAAGCGCATTTTGTGTAACTCGCAGGTGCACCCACAGAGGGGAACGGCTCGATCTGTGATTCATTCAGAGTTGACTGAATTGAGTTAAATTGTTGCTTGGAGCGACTCTGGAATGTTGTTTTGTAAATAGTAACGTACGTGGATAGTGCGGCACAACTTTCACATAAGCACGGCCGGTTTTGGGATAAGTGCCGCTGCGCAGTTGGCCGCATTCAGTGCTCTTGTTGTTAGTTATCCGTAGACTTGGCACTGGAATCACCAAGCGATTCCCACGGTAGGAATGGGATTTTAGTGCCAGAATCCCTAGAAATCTGTTTTTCATTAAAATCTGCACAATTTCTGAATAAACTCACTCATAATTACTTCCAAAATTCAAAAGGAAAAGTAAATCTACTATACATCCACATTCCTTCTCCCCTAGGAGCAAGTGGGAGACAGAATAACTCGGCATTTATCTGATCTTATTGGATCATGACATTTCTAACGTTTATCAGCTAAGTTCGATTAAACTGGAAACTGTACCTCGCTTTACTAACAATGGGATGTTCACGGAATGTTCATCACTGAAGGCAATTACTCGTGTAAAACTCTGATGATGAATCGCACATTAAGGAACTTCAGCCAACAGCATGCTTAGCATTCAATTCAAGCAACCGGAAGATTCTGATTGAATTAAAAACAAGCAGATGATGGTCCAATTAAGTTTTTTTGACCCCTCCTAGTAGCTATTGTGCAACCATGGATAGGCAGGGGTACTATTTGCACCCAAAGCGGGAAATGCAGTATCATGATCGAATATACAGTTGACTGACGGTCGACCTCGCAGCAGAGACGCATCAGGAACCAACAGGTCCTCGTTACACCTGATGGGTGACGGCCAAACTTCTTCAATTAGATAAGGTTTCTTGGAGTGTTCATTGAAAATTGTGAATACGCATTTTGCCGTTTATTCACGATCTTCCTGGTCCCATAATAACACTAAATCCTTATGCTCATCGCAATCACGAAATCTGTTAATTGGCACATTTAAGAATCGATGGAGTAGTTTCCTCAGGACACTGTTCCTCATCGTTCGAAACCAACCTCCAAAGAAATAACGCAATTCCACTGACACTGACAGGGCAAACCTCATCTTACGCTTCGTTACTACTGACGTCCGGAACGAATGATTGTTACTTAGCTGGGAATATTTGTGAATAAGCTGAGGACTACTTTTTGATGATAGTTTCTTTCTTGTGGACTAAATGTGTACTTCTAACTGTTAACAAACGGTAGCTTTAGGGTCAAAATTTGTGAATCCTGTGAAAATACTATACTTCAGGGTTGGTAACCTTGCGAACTGCAAACTCGTAGGTATAAATCAATCAATATTCCAGTTAAGTTCGAAAACTTTCCTCATGTCCAGTCTCCTAAATTACCATTTTTAAACTGTCACTGTTAGGAATAGGCAAACAAGTCAGTGAACGACAAACAAGGGAGTGGATTTTCTAGGCTATTGGGGAAACAATCTAAGCGCTATCCGACTTATCAGCTATGGTTCATTGTATTTCAACATGATTAAATTTGCCGGATAACTCCATTATGTAGAACCTAGATCGACGGGGTTAGGAAAATGCAGTTATTTTACTGGCTTGTGTGAGTGCAACGACCAACCTGATTATTTGCTATATTGATTATTCAAATGAGCTCTGGCCAACTGAGAATCGATGCAAACAGTGAATCGGCAGACAGTCTTTATGTAATTAAACTAGAAATAGTACTGTGAAGCAGACAGATGCTAAACTGAATCAGTTGATTATTGGTGAGTGGGGGAGCAAAAGTTTATTAGGATGTTCATGTGCGTTTGTAAGGAATCATTCGATTAAAAATTCCCAACATCAGTATTGAACGGTGGTAGCTGCCCATTGTTCTCGTCAGGTGTCCACATATCTTCCTACTGGATATTCAGTTCAAGTGATTAAGAATGCATGATCCAAATACAGTCGCAAGACATGGAACATGCGTTGGTCAGTTATTAAGAACGATTATTCAAATGCCGACATCTCAGCTTAACCATAAAACGGGACGCAATTTAATTGTCTTTTTATAAGTCCATCATTCGTTGGAGGGAATGGTCCAAAAGGGAGTTGTGTTCCAAAAACTAACCTCTTCTCCACATCAATCGCTCGGAGTTCCGCCTCTTCTTGATTTGCAATACGTTGTCTCAGGTCCGGATAAAGTGCTGTAAACGAAAATAAAGCTGCATGAAATATGCGAGACAGCATTCGGAAAATAAAGCATCCTTACTCTCATTTTGCAGCTTTCCAATTTTTCGCTGTTCTATCGCCTTAGGGACAGCGACATAATCATTTCAGACCCACCGTTTGGACTGTCATAGGCATTCCGGAATCAATCATGAATTTATGCTCCTGATTACGTGGTTTATGCTAGGTAAGGGAGTTAGCAAGATGGCACACAATTGATTCCGTAACAGTTCAGCCAGATCTGCGAATCGTTTTATTTCCGTTATTTTGCCCAGCATATTTTGGGTTGCCTTGCTTTGTTAAGGGATAAAAACCGATGATGTGTGCAAGTAGCCATGTATTGAGTATTCCGAAAGACTTTAGTCATGCCAATAGGGGATTAGACCAGTGCAACTTAACTGGAATGTCAACGTTTGTACCGTGATCTATGTGATAAACCTCTGCGGACTGTGTGAACATGAGGCTGTAAAACACTGATAGAAGCAGTGGGAAATGAACAACGCAGGTGATGACAAGAAACACCAAATTTTTGGTTACGTTTATACGTTTGGTATGATTCTAGATTTATTCGAATCCCGTTGTTGAGTGTATTCCCGTATAAAGAATTGGTTTGCGCTGCTAGTCTGAAGAAAGGTTGCCACATTCAGCACCTGCTGAATTGGTCGAAACGACGAAGATCACAATGGCAAACTCAAAGTTTTACAGATATAGGATGGAAAATGTATACTATTGTTCAGTCATCCTGCTGCTGTTGGAGGAAGGTATAGTTTGAATAATGGCTTTGAGATCCCCCACTATTCTCGCCGAACATCAAGTCTATTTCGCCCGTACGAGTGAAATTTCGGGCATTAGTTAAGTAGCAAAGTTAGTCCTTAAGAAATAAAGGAAAAGTACCCATTAGTCTGTTAACAAAACGAAGGCTATTTGACTAAATATCCCTTCGTGATTTAAAGTAGATTTGATCACAATTTCCTTCTTCATCCCTTGTTGTTTTCTAGCCATTAGTGTCAGCATATGAAGCTCAATCACTCATCAGCGCCAACCGATCTTTATAGTTCGTTTATTTTATCCTAACCACGTGGAGATGGATTTGTTCCCCTGATTTTCTGGTACATGTCAAATTAAAATTCTATTTCAACTCCGATCAACTCGTTCTTCCATTCCACTATGAGCGCTAGTTTTACTAGACAAGTAACCAAAACTGTCACTGTTATTCGTAAGCCTTGGCATCAGATCTGCAAAAATGCGGATTACCGGAACAATATTGTACACACATCATGCGGAGCAGTGAACTCCACACAACCGGAGTGCATACAACTTCTTTACTGCACAACATTTGCCGGTTGGTCGGAAGTCGCGGTTGACCAAATTAGAACAATATTATCGTTGAAACCAGTGCCCCAAACGGTGCAAAATATCTATTCGTTTGTCTGGAAATGAGATCACACACACTAGACCTTTATCGTGAAATAGAAAAAGCCAAGCACATTTGCGATGCCGACCAACGGCAAGCATGTTGAGCAGTAAAATCTTCAAAAGCCCGTTAGACTGATTAATGCATTTTTCAGGTGAACAAAATAGTGGATGATAATAAATAATCTGTGCAGAGTGATACCTTCTTCCAAAGTAGTCACAAAATCGTCCACTGTTGTTTAGCTGATATAATCAGTACCATGTTACACAGACATTTTTTGGTCAGGCATCAGTGCATATTTTTGTGAAGGTATGGATTCGAGGTTGACATGTATAATGTTTGTTCTGGTAGGACTGATCCAATCTTCGATAACTGACAAACATATAGGTGATGGCCGTACGCGATATAGCGTGTCATTCATGCTAAATAAAAGAAAACCCTGCACAACAGAACCAAACCATCACTGCAGGAACTGTACGATTGCTTAATTGAACAGAAATTGACGAAATAATTGCATTGGTCCTGTATACTGTGTTGGCAGTTACACGTCACAGTCACAGTTGGTGTTGTAAATTGTAAATTCTAAGGTGCTTTCATCTTCGAGGCCAGGACACGTTGCTCATTGCATTCATAACATTCGTGCCTAGATCTAGGGTTTACAAAAATCATTATGGAAACGGTAATCCACTTCAATGTGATACTCCCTGTTATCAACAGCATCACCAACGTCCGATACAATCATCCTCATCAATGTCATCATCCAAATCGTCATTCACAACGAGTTGATCTTCATGATCACCATCGTAGTCATCGTCATCATTAACGTCGTCATGCGAAGCATCTTGATCATGACCATAACCATGATCGTCATAATCCGAATCACCATCATTATCGCCGTCACTCTCAACCACAGATTAGTTGACACCAACAACTTCATCATGGTTATCATCATTAACAATATAAACGTCTTCACCATAACACTTCATTTCTGCATCATCATCATTTGCATCATCGTCATCGTTACCGCCCTCATTACGACCGGAATAATTTTCATCATCCGGTTGATCATAAAAGTAATAATCGTCATCATCCGACTCATTGCCATGGTTATCATCATTTTCATCATCATTCGAATCATTATCATCATCTGATTCATCTTTCTTAGCACCACCTGTGGTATCCCTTTCCTGGTGTCCGTTTTGGAGCATGGCTACAATGAGGTTTGTAGGCACTGACAAGTAAAAATAACTCGAGGCCTAATAGTGTCCACCCACTTGTCGTGTTTGGAATCGCAAGGCAATAATGAAACTGAAATTTGCGGTATCATTAATTTCAGAAAATTTACGGAATACAAAAATGACTTAGTACACGCGAACTGTAGTTTGCCTGTGATTTTTCTTGATATAGATCCCGCGCATGTCACCTAACCAATAATAACGGATCGATTTAGTTTCATTCTAGTATAGTTGGATGTAGAGGTAGCTTTTTCACTGAATTAAACAAAGGGGGTAAGTTTAATGCCAAACTGGATATTGGCATTTTATTCACAAAATATTCATCAAATGTGGGGTAGCAAATATCATTTATTCGTTTTCTACAGACCTGGACCGAGAAAATGGGAAAGCCGACAAAAATCACAGATGGCCGGTTGACCGAATGAGTTTATGCCGAATGAAAATATGCTTATAAGGCAATTTATGGGACAAACTTATGCAACCGCTAACTAATTATTTTGGACGTTTTGTGATTGATTCAAATGAATGGCTCAGTTAGATAGTGGCTTGCGTCGTTTTATTGGGGCATGTGAATGCAGTTCGTCTAGATGCATATTTCATACTTATTCGAGCAGTTGTCTTCGAAGGAACTTCGAATCGCACATCCTCCTCATATCAGTCTTACATTCCCAACAGAATTAATTTCCAGAAAGCTATGCACACTTAGGTGGTGACCTTCTCCTATCTTACTTCGCACACACACACACACACACACCTTTACATACTTACCACATGTCGAACTGACAGCTCGGTTAATCGAATCCAACCGACTGTCCAGTGTTTGCACATACGGGACAGTAATTCGACATCTGTGCTGTAGAACATCGTTTCCGGTTTGTTCGATCACGCACTCCAAATCATGCAATTGTTCCGCCAGGCTGGCTCGGGACTCCTTCAGATCCACAAGCATTCGATCCAGATTCGCTCTATCTGTCCGAACGGATTGGAGACTAGGATCTGCCGGACCAGGCAGCTGATTCCGAGATTGAAGCATCAATTGCTACACACATGGGGTTATTGTGTCGGTTGTTTACAATGTCGCAAACGCATGAAAAGAGAAATGAACCAGATGAGGAGATCGTCAGTGTAAGCAAATTGGGAGACAAGAAAGAGGAAAAGGTTTGGGTAGAATGCATTGGTCGTTCATGCACTTATACTTCTAAAAGAAATCAAGAGATGGTCCAAAAATTTGCACGGACAGATTTTGAGGCGTTGGGGGGTTGTGCTACCGAAACTCACAGTTAACGACTCCCGACAGTGTTGCACATCGTCTGTAACCTTTTGTCGGAATTGCTTGTGTAACTGACGGATTGAGACCAGTGTTCGACGACATTCGTCCAACTGAGCTTTGCTCTGAGCCAACATTGCATATCGCTGTTTTGTTTTCGATTCTGCAACAATCCATTTGAAAATTGGGATGGGATTGGAGAAGAGAGAAAAATTTGCCTTCTAATGAAGTGCTTAAAAATAATCGAAACAGCATTGTTTTGGGAGCATCGGCCTCCATAGTGCAGCATAGAGCCAAATCATAATTTTCCAACGGTCAGGCCTGTACTCCGGCCCAGATATTGGACATGTGCGCAATGCTTGTTGAGGTAAAGGTTGGCTCCAAAATGCGACCTGGAGTTGTTTATTAGTGGTATGAATTCCGCCCGGCTGCTTTGCCGAGGTGCTAATCCGTCACATGATTGGATGAGGTGCAACAGCAAATAACTTTGGAAGATGACTAGCCGATTTCAGCGTGGCGAGTAAAAACACCATGCTAACCGAAATTTTTTTTAGAAGGCACGCGTGTGTCGGAAGGTGCAATCTATTTGCTGTTTGCTTCATTTTAAGTCGTTACCAAACATCCATTTTTGATGAGCATCATGACTTATGGCGCCTAGTAAAGCTCATTTAGTAATTCAGTGAGTCGTTTGGCGTCGTTAACTCTTCTACTGGATGACGGTTTAGAAATAACCGAAATAATGAATCAGCTCTGTCCAAAACTTTAGTGATGACTAGCGTTGTTTAAGGAATCACTGTGATGAGGCTAGCCAGTCCATTTGAGACGCTTTATCGTAACCTGAGTTTTGTAAACAGAAGTTGCAGGTATCCATGACAAGGGCAGGGGCCATCGGTTTCACCACGTTGCTTCAAGAGAAGCATCCAAAACATGATGGGAAAAGGCAACCAGTAATTGGCACTTTAGGCAGTCACAAGCAATCATCATTTGATCAGAACCGGATCGGAGTTTGGCATTACGAATATCTTTGCCCTAATTCCCAGCAATAGTGAAGAACAAGCGCTTCTTAAGAAAGTCTGTGTTCTTGCTGAATTTAGAGAACGGATTTTGCGCGGTATCGGAGTCAAAACTGAGCTTTCGAACACCTAAGTTAGACGAAATTCTTTAGAAATCATAATTTTTTATAATACTCTGAAACTCACGATTGAGAAGTATTCTCAAGGATTGAGTTGTGATTCCTGATGAACAATGCTATCAGTTCATCATCTCCAAGTGATTTCAGCAGGCCGTGTGCCAGCGTGCAATGTGTGAATCTACGTAGTTTTGCAACCTTGGCGGTTGCTGAATGCAACCAACATTGGAAATCAACCAAAAAGCGGCCGTCATACGAAATCCTCAGAAAGAAACTGATTGAATTAGGTGATTTTCAGTAAGGATGATTCGTTTACATTGGTCTTTATCTAGGCGAAAATCTGTCAGAGAAGCCACTGGCTTTGACTTTGGGGCTTCAACCAAAATACGATACAAATTACTGAATTCTCCGAGGTAGACATCGGTTGTTTACTCGACATTTCAATTACATGATAGTTTGTCAGAGCTCATAATCACACATTTGGATGGAAAATTATTCTTATTGTCATCTGTCCTTGGATTTGCGACTTCCTTACGAAGTCAAAGCACTAGCGAGAAGATAGCTTGGGTGAAATCAATGTATTTCGCACCTATTCACCGACTATTTTTGAAAATTAGTTTTCAAGTAAATCCCTTATTTCCCCTATCTTTAACTGTGATTGTCATTAGAGATCTTTTACTCCGTATGAGCTGCTATTGTGGAAATTATTAATGCGCATTCTGTTCTAGCAACAGGCATCCAAACCAGTGATACGATCTGTAAAACAACAACGAGTGCATCGGGCTTCCAGAACGACGTTTGGAACAAGATATATACTGGAGTGCGGGGACAGAGTTCCCTAAAGTGGCACCTGAGCGTTTCAAATTACAGCTGGTTTTTTCATTACCGTCCTACTTAAATCATCGGCAATGTTGAGAGACGTTTTCTGCTGAGGCGTTCAGTTGAGAATAACAACAATTGCTGGTTGATGATCTTTTGCTAGTCACCCATAGGAATGAGAACACGAAAGCAACCAAGGGCTCACTTAACCGAGAATAGAATTGATCATTCATTCTTGTGAATCTTCAAAATAAACCTTAAGTCACACCACAAGAAACAGGGTAAGTGGGTACTTATATTCTAGTTAACTAGTTATGTTCCAAATGTGTTGTATACGTCATGCTGCATAATTCCCTGTTTTTGATGTTTTTATTCCTTTACTCTGAACTTAAGACCCATGGTAATGGCACAAACTGCCCTTTGGGTGTACATTAGAAACTTAATGGCCTCAAAAAGTTCTGTTTTTTCTAATCAGATCGTTGGTTTTACGGGTTTCCAGCCGATGAGCTTGGCGTTCACGTCTGATCAACAAATGTAGACCAACAATCAATCATTCACCGGCATGGATGATGGCTAACGGGAACGATTGTAGGCGTATGACACCTGCGGATGAAATCAGACGCTTGAATAAGAAAAGAAATAGCCTGAAAAAAGTTACGTAAATTTGTATGGAAACATTTGTATGCAAAAACTAAAAATCCGATTTAACTTACTAGTTATCAGGAGAGGGTGGAATTATCGTTATCTGAGAAGACAGAGGCACTTTAGAAGAATCAGAAAAAAATCGGAACTAAAACTTTCGTCAATAATCTGAGGGCTTGGCCACTACCAGCGCGATCTAACCGCCAACCCCAACGGCCAGAACTCAGGACGCTGCATGGAACTCAGCAAAAAAGGTGCAAAATGATTCTGAACCTATTTCACTATTGTTTTATGATTCAGTTTGAATTTGTTTATGGCTCACGAGTTCAGTATACCATTTTCAATTGCATGTTTGAAAGATATCAGTATCTATCTAGCATGACTCGTTGATGAGGTATAACTTCCTGTGGGCTGATGCCAATCCCATCTAAGGCGGCAGACAAACAACATATATATGGTCGAAAATAAAAAAGGAACAAATTTTAGTTCACTAAGAAGAGTGAGAGACGTACTTTAACACAACCGTATCGCTAAAAGAATGAGATAAACAGTTTTCTGGTCAATTCATCACTGTGATAGAAGAACAAACTGAAAAAATGGGCGAGGTGCTAGTTCACATGATCATAAGAAGAGCAAGTTCCAGTGGGGCACCAAAAGCGCACCGAGTATAACGATGGTCGAATTCCTTATTTGAATTCCAGATTCACTCTAGCAAGGTCTAAGTTGCTTTAACTTGAATAACACTTAGTGAGAATCGCACCTTGGCTGACATTCATTCAGAATTGTGACACAAATGCAGTGGGAAGAAGAGTGTACAACTTCAAAGGATGTACGGAATAATTTCAAGTTAGGCAACGGGGCAAAGTTTCAACTGGATGGTCTTAATGGCTTCAGCACATAGCTGGAGTGACCACTAGAAAGAATAAAGGCTGTGTAATCAGTAAAACCAGAAAGTGAGGTTAGCTAAAGTATGGGGATCAATTATGGCCGCATTTCATCGTTTGTCAACCTTGCCAAACGAGGTTTAATGGCTGATAAGAACAAATAAATACTTAAAGTGACTCATTTTCTCAATTTCTACGAGGAAAACGTCAAGGATTCTGGGCCTAAAAAGATCACCGTTCCCCCCTTTCAAGTTACATAGCTCACGATGGCGTGTTTGTTGTATTATGAAATTCGGCTGGTCATTTTATGGTCTGTAATACATTCCAGTAAGAAATGCCTAAGAAACTATGGCAGAAATAAATCAGTTCCTACAGTGAAAGAACACAAAATAGCAACGGCTGAATTAAGAACGCAGTTAGAATAACAATTTCAGGTTCCTTTGGTCAAAAACCATAAAAAACGTTGTATCCTGGAATTTGCGAAGGAACAATATGGTACCTAAAATGGAATTTTATTCATCATTCGTGGGAACTGGTTTCAAAAGCATTTCTTCATCCTTTTATCCGCTGGGTGTAGCATTCCGAGTTCCACTAAAGTACGCTCGATGTCCACCGGCAGTGTAAGCGTGTTTATCCGTGATTCTCTGTATGCGTGTGCGAACATCTGTGGTGCACCACCCATTTTAATGTCGTCTCTTACGTTTCTGTCCTAAAACTTAGACATCTCGTGTTGAGCATCGGCTAATCACTGTTCCGATTTCTACTCCACAGTAGGCAGTCCTAGCTCTAGATAGTCGACGTCCATCCTCACTACTTCAAGTGTGAACAATTAAAGTCAACCAGCACAAAATCTCGTTTTTCTGGATAAGATCACTACGCCTCAATAGGTTACTCTGCTCGCGTATTCGCGCCTGTGCGACCGCCATTTTTTCATTGACTGTCCGGGTCGCACTTTGATTGGTCCATCTTGTTCAGTGCATTTCACTCGATTTAGCTTATGGTGCTTTCTTGTCTAGTCCGGACTGCTCATCCTGATTTTTTTGTCCCAATTCACGATATGGCCTTCATAGTTTGCATATTCGTAGTTTTGCCTTCTGATCACGCCACTCTGTTGGCTAGCCGCTGGTAGTCAATGGGATAAGGAGGTCTCAATCTGGTCTTGCCTTCTGCATTTCGCTTTCTGACAAGACCGGGCTACATCCACGTGCGCGTATTGATTGCGATTTGTCTGGTACGCCCACAGTAGCGCAACCATCGAAAATCGATGAAACAGCTCTGTTACTTTCCATCTCGTTCTATCCTTTACTTCCTTTATTAATGAAATAACAATACAAAGCATTTTCCGGAAGGCAGACAAATGGGGAAGTTGGCTGGCGGAGGAGGATTCAAACCCGCGACCTTCAAATCCAAATGCCTAGACCATATCCACTTGGCCACCGCCGGACAAAAGCAGCACCAGTTACATTACCATACCCTCAAGGCTTGCATTCTCTAAATCATCGGATTTCAGCCTTTCAAAGAAAAATGTTTATTTTGTTTACCTGCACCACTGAGAGTATTTCATATTTTTATATTTTTATATTTCATACTGATCCACCATCTAGATTCTTCGTGTGGAAGTGTCACACGCCTATAGGTTTACTAACCTCAAAATGATTTACAATCTCTTTTAGAGAAGCTTTTGATCCTTGTATAGTGTGGTTTACTGAATTCCGTTGAGCACTGAGACTTTCACCCAGTTTTCCTGTCTTACTTCGTGTTCGATGACGACTGGATCTTGCAATGTTAACCCATTTTGTTCCCGCTTCTGTTATCTGTATCGCATTTTCGTTCAGCATCTTTATTCTGCATAGATTGTATCCCTGTTGACTCTAATACTACACAACATAGTTCGAAAACTAAGCTGGGCCGCTCAGCTCACTATTTTGATATATGACAGCACATCCACCACACGCTGTCATTTTCTGAATACAAATAATACCAACATAATTAATCAGTTCTAATAGGATTGTTGTTGTTATTGTTGGATGTCCGACGACAATCCATGGACCGAAATGTCCTGTCGACTAAAACTGGATGTCTCTTTTGCGCCGAAGGGTAAAATATATCAGAATGGAAGAGTTAAAGCTTTTTCACATATGAGACCTAATGTCACTTCGATTTCCCTCCACGGAGAACTTCCCTCAAGCGTAACGTTGTCATGAGACGACTAAATAAATCCGATTTAAAGCTAAAGAGGACTACATCAGAACTGTGGTTAGAATGTACAGTTCTGTGTCAAAAGTAATAAAACACCCTTGAAGGTGCGGAGAAAAATGAAGGGCTGCGCACAAGGAATCATAGTGAATTTGCATGTATGGAAAATCTCACAAGGAGGGATGGAAGAGCATTTTATATGAAGTAATCAGTGTCACATTATTTAAATACAAGAGTATTTAAAGTAACGTCATCCACACTTTCTAAATTGCGAGGTCACTGGAATGCATCTAAATTATTGTTATAGATTGAGGGCAAATTTGGAAAATGATGACCTGCTAAAGAACACAGCCAGTGAATGTGAGACTCTAGGAAATTTCCTGCCTCAGGTACGATCTTGCTTTCTTCCGGTGGATTTCTCCCTCAGCAGCTTAGTAATTATTCCATGGTTTCTATCAAAATGATATGCGTTGCACTCAAGCACGAGAGACTTAGGAATTCGCAGTGAATTGAACTACAAAGGAGAAGTTGTTAAATTCCCCTTTCCCGTAATTTCCAATTTGATGGGTAGTAACGAGGACCTTCAATAATTAAAACAAAGGGGTCAAACTTAACTAGGTTTGTCGTGCCGAAAGTTTTGTTGCTTTTGGAGCACTTCACATCACAAAACCCCGAACCATTGACCTACGAACCTTTGTTCAACAGCAGCCGTTGGTTTGTCTTTGTGACTGTGAATTAGAAAACGAAAGTGAAATAGTGGCAACGATTTGTGGAGCAGTGCGTTTTGGAAAGAAAGCGGTAAACGTTCACTTTCATCTGAGCGCCAATGCAGGTGAACTGGAAAACTGTCGAATCTTTCTCGCGCATATGTTGTCGGAAAACGGGGACGGTCGATCGAGGTGCACACGTTGCCGAAAAGCAGCTAGAATGCAACTCTGTTTCTATTCGAAACAATGTCGGTTGGGAAACCGGTTAAATTCATCGCAAAGCAAAGGCATTGGCGCTTTGCAATTCAGTGTTTGGACAAGGTCGGTGATCGTTCGAAAGTATGTCTGCTTATTAAAATACGGAACAGTATGTGTACCTAGATATCGGATGCAAGAGTTGAATGGTAGCCAGTTTACCGGGTACGCAACATGTAAGCAACCATGGGAATGAGCCTGGAATAGGTAGATCTTTCGTCGCATACAGAGACTTTATTTCATGAATTAGGAGAACTTGTACAAAATTAATAATCAGTCCTACAAATCGTTAGACCCGATGGGAATCTTTGGGATTAATCTGTCCAGTGATTGTAACCAAACTGGCCGCTAAGCAGCTGGATATTTCTAATAATACTTGATGCATAACATGCACAGACAGTGCCAAGCTGCGAAACAAGCGCGTGACACACATTGCGTTCACAAATTCACGCTTCCATTTCAACTCCCAAGAAGTAGAAAAATATAGGGTTTCTTTTTTAGTAATTCCTTTCCTAAGGTAATAAGAAAGAGGGTAAATAGGGTTGAATTATTTTAATGTCGTTAAAATCTCATGACCACAGACGATTTTGGGTGATTTATTTGCTTTTAGATTAATTTGGAAGATCAATATTACCTGCAGCTCTGACGGAAAACATTTTATGGTTGTTTTTTCCACATATAAACACGGTAAACACAATGACGAAAAATACGTTCAGAAACAACAGGTTTTGCAATTAAGTATCTTTGCCAACCTTAATAAACCTACTCTTTTTATATTTCTCATGTAAATAAAATGGTAATGCACATTAGGTTCAACAAGATGTCACGGATAACTGAGGGTTAGCAAGGGAGGAAAAAGAACGGTCACGATTGAGCTACGTCATTTACGCACAGTTATTTTCAGGTATGTAATATTTTTAAGTGGGGAGAACTTTTTAAGTCGTGTGTTCAACGACATTTAAGGCAGTGTAGCACTAATGCAGAGACAATTCGACAAGCCAATTAAATGTTATTAGACAAACAAGTGGTGTTAGTTAGTGACTCACCCGTGATTGGCATTGGCAAATCTGTTCTCTGCAGTGCAACCAGAAATGAATCTGGCTGAACTCCGGATGATCGTAGTGCTTGGAACAAAGTCACCAAATAATTCACATGGGCCTCTTTCTCAGCCCGTTCCTCGCTGGACAGTTCAGTATTATCCAATGCACGTTTCTCTCCAGCCGGGGTGGCAGAACAGCATAGACTAGAACCGGGGGTTGTGTGAGCATTTAAACCGACTTCTGGACTTCTGAATTAAATAGTGCAGGTAGAATGACGATATTACAGATAAGGTATTGAATTAGCTAGATTCACAGACATCTGCAGTACCTGTCATGGTTTAACAATCAAACGCCGTAGTCTGAGGGCTTCTCGTCGCACTTCCTTGTAATCCAATAGTGCTTTACAAATAAGGATTTCTTGTAAGGCTCCTAAATTACAAAGCAATACTCAGCCTATAGCCTTGGGTTAACACTGAATAAAATACAATCCATAAACTACGATAATAAAGCGACAAATCAGTGGATTGCGGTTGATACGGTAGAAAAACAGGTTGCCTAGAATTTTCAGTCAAACATAAGTTGTTATTTTAGACTTGAAAACAACCAATCTGTTCCAAAGGATAAAAAGAAGACTTGTAGCCAATTCGCTTCACTGATATATTGAGCTATTATGATGTATGTAATTGGGTCAAACATTGATGTCACTTCTGTTTTCCAAGTGAGCAAATAAAACGATTTAGATACATTGTTTCAAGGATGCATTTTCACTGGCACGTCACTGGGTTGCCATTTAGTGTATCAATCATATAATGAGGAAAAATGCTGATTCGGCTAAAATAACTTGATCATTGCCGTTGCAACTTTTTCTATTCACGGTGGATCCGGTACCCGGAGCGTAAAAGTTACCCGTATTGGATACTGATGTACGCGTTCACTCTGAACGAATAAATTGGTTCAATGGATTTATTTTCAAACAGTGCAGATAATAATTGCCAAATGAAGTAGGGACGGGCAATTCTGTTTGGAATTCGATTATAGATTTTGTAGGTAGTTTGTAAGCAATTCGGTCAAAGGCTGTAAAAAATAACTGGGTTTCGTGAATGACAGGCATGAACAAGTCATAAAGACAAAGATAAATAGAAAAAACCTCAGCAGAAGTCATAGAAAAGCTCCAATTCTCGTCTTTTCCTTATTAGTCAGGATCCGCGCTGGACAGAGCGCATAAGAGAGTTGCAATTGTTTGTTGGATGAGAAAAGTGCCGAAATTCAGGTCTGGTGAATGAACAAGAACGGCAGAGGAGTTAGTCATTGTGTAACGTAAAGGCTGTTTGCTTTACTAAATTGAAAATTTAAGCTAGGTAAGGTCAAGTTTGCTTACTGACGAGTTTAGTGGAGGGAAAGGTGAAAACAGGACTGATAACGAGAAAGCCTGAGTAGCTTCATGCTCTCACTGAAACCGATACTTTGATGGAATGCCATTAACCAAGCTACTGATCTCTGGGAATTTGTCAGCACCACTCTCGACAGTTGCCTGATGGAAATGAACAAGACCGGCAGGAAATGTTCTGAATTGTAGCAATTTCTTGGATAAAAAATGTTCTGAAGTCTGCTGAAACAAGTAGGGTGCATACGGAAAGGGAATCGTTGGCCTGGTTCGATTGTTTGTTTATTTGAACTTCTGAGCACGTAATAAACCTGATGACATGCCACGAAGGCCTGAGGTTTTCGGTTTGCAGGAGCTCTCTGGGAAGGATGCACCAAAACATTTTGTCTTGATTATTTGGCAAAGTTTCTGAATTTCCGAATTTTTGCAAGATCTTTAAGAAAATTTATTTTGCCTTTTGTACAACCTGAGTCGTATCGAGATAATTCTACCGCCAGAGGCGAAGAAATTTCAAGTTGCCGATAATGTTTAGTTTCAGTAAACAGCTCCGCAGTTTGCATAAACGAATTCACAAAAAGGCATCACCTACAGCTGATTTGCAAATGACAATTCGCTGCCGTGATGAACGTTTGCTCGCTGAGACATAATTAATATATTTTACAGCAGACACTCTCAAACATGTGTTGATATCTAGTTGCATAACAGTGGCGTGTTTGAACAAAAGTCAGTACAGCCCATCAGCAACCGTTGGAAATGTTAATTAAAAAGGAAGAACGTATGGTAGCCTCAAAACTGTTGTATATGTACCTTTCTGATTGTAGGCGAACAATAGACTGCGAGGAGGACGTCCGGCGTTAAGCACAAACAACTGTCACAAGATCTACCTGCTTTAATGATCCATGGGGTCGACTGATTCACTATGTATGCTTGCTTGTTCCTTTGCTAGAATGAATGGCCATCGATAAAGCGACTGATGAGTAATGCAAAATGGACGATTCCTAGCAGAACAGAACAACTTTACTACATATTTCTTGTTTTCGATGGGCGTGTGGATGCTTCAGTTGCGCGAAACGAGATGTCAACATCAAGTATCATGCCATTGAAAGGATGGCCAACTTTCTACACTTCTACCGTGTACAGCGATCAACAAACACTGGGTTATGTTTTGTACTGGTGCAAGGATGTAGCGGAGCACTTGAGAACAAGCACTAAAGCGGGAATGTGACCCGGATAGAAAGACAATTATGGAGAAAATACCTGTCAAATTAATATGACGTCCAATGACTCGGTTTAAATTTGCTGCCGAGAGCGGATGTGAATATTATCGCCAAACGGCTATTAAATGCACACACTGACTTATTCGAACTGAGATTTTTCCATGTTGCGACACAAACGTACGCTGGTAATATGCCACTTAATCATCAAACCTTGCCTAACTGAAATTCAGTCGGCTTGAATTCCCTATTGGCTTTTGTCTGAACGTTAGTTCCCTTGTTTACTTTGATTTCATTTTGCATGATCAATGTCGTCGTAGTAGAATTAGATGTTTTGGCACACGGTGCTAAACAAGGGTGATAGTTTCTAGCATCCTTTGAAAACCTGTTTCCCAGTGTCAATAATCCATGGTTACGATCAGTTCCGTTCACAGATATTACCGATTATCATTATCACAAAGGGGGATGGCCCAGCCGGCAAGCAGGCTTTATTGCGGCTGCCTGGGCAACCGAAATATCGGTTGAATATCACATCTACTCAAAGGAATATTTTTAGACAAAATCGGACTTCTATTTAAAGTGTCACTACCCTCTTCACCACTAAAACTTGAGATTTAGAAAACCTGGAATTATTTACTGTAATTTTGTGGCCACGTTTACAAATGATTTACTCGCGTTTTACGACACTATGTCCATCTTAACGACGGTCTTGCAATCAAGTATTACTTATAAGCAGTTATGTAGGCAATCGCTTTTTCCAAACCTCCAGCGTTGACCATTTTAACAGGTTACTCGAGTCAGTAGTGTAATCTTTTCCGCGCTATCCTTCGCGGATTATCATTAGACTAGCCATGTGGTAAAGTGATCAAACGAGGTGGAGGGCATTTTTCAAAACTTTAATCAGCTCCCAAATTTGCGGTAGAAAATAACCCATTTGTTTGTAAAACACTCCGAGAAAAAATAACAACCGGTGGACAAAAATCACCTCGTCTATCGCATGTGCTTTGTATAAACTACGGATAATTACGTTCCCCATTGATTTGAAGCAATGTGCAGTATGACCAGTTCTTGTTTTGTCCCTCTTCAATTCAAGTTCATTTCTTGAATTCCATTTGTCCCTGAATATGACGGATCACTAAAAACCGGCTTTTAACATCGCTAATAATCCCAGAAGTGGCATCGGCAGTAGCGAAACGAGCAATGTGAAGTTGAATTAAGCTCAGATCGTTTTCAACCTGGCTTGCCAAGTCCTCTATGTCGCATATAACTTCAAAAAAGCTCCTTTCTCTCGGAATAGAAGCTTATACATTGTCACACGACCTGACGTGGATGTATCACTGTATAGGACATTTCTTTAGCACATTTCTTCTTTGGAGTTTTCCTAAAATTCTATTTACCTTTTTCGTGAAGTTGAAGGATTAGCATTCACCATACAATTAGACAAACGGGAGAACTGAAAATATTGCGGGATGCTGGAATCGATTTTCCATGCAAGAGTTAACCCTCTTGTCCATTGCCCGACGACGTTAAATGAATGTGTCACAAACCTCGGGTTATTTTACGTGGACGACGAAGAAAACAGTAATGCAAAATGTTACCATCTTAGAGCATTTCGATGTTCTTTTTATAAGCTAGTCGGTACATTGAAAAGTTATCCTCACGCTTTATTGCAACTCCGATCGGAAACACAATTGTTCAACTGACCAGTTACTACAATTTTTGTCAAAGTTCTCCGTGGTACATATTGAATTAATCCGGAGTGTAGATGTGCAAGATCATTAGTTAACCGTGGAGGTAGCAGCATCGTCTATGAACGAGGCACAGATCAGCCAAGTCGGTTGACAAATTTTATAAATGCGTGTTTCTTTCTGGCTGCACAAAACAGTCGGTGCGCAGTACCCAGATCGTCAATCAGAATGACCAATACAGAGAAGGAGGGTAATTAAGTATGTCTGAAAATCAATCAGCATGAATAGAAAAAGACCGCTAGTGAGTGAAACGAAAAACTTAATTTTGTTAGACATCAAAAGTCGACAGGAATGCAGAAATTGGCAACTGCCTTTTATTGTCAAAGTCGCTATCACGACTCGGAATCTTAATGAAAAGGTTGCATCATCATAGTGATTGTGTTAGATTTCGTATGGAATCGGACAATTTCCGTTCAGTTTCAAATAAATTCACCAGCGGAACTAATTGGCCGTTGTGGTTTTTCAGTCGTTTCATAGATTGCATCCAGGCTCCTGTAGTGCGCAATCTACGCCTGCCGAGCATTGCGGCCATGTTAAAATAGGCTGAAACATGCTTGAGTGGGCATTTCGTAATTTTAATACCATCCATAAATATCTAGAGACGAGTTCCATGAAGGTGAACAGCTGAGATATTTTTAAGACGTCCTTACTTTTTCAGGTTTGGTTATAGATGGAAATAAATTATGGCTGTAATAACACATTTGGCGTTCTTTTGACCATAGACCAATCCTCATCGTGGTCCATATGTTTGTATTATTTTGAATGAGTGACAGATAAATGATGAAAGTGGATCTGGACATAATTCTCCATTCAACAATTATGGAGAACGAATCGAATCAATACATTCATTTAGAACCCTACAAGGTTGGTGAAGAGCTCTGTGAAATATCCCTTTTTTCTCTTGAAGCTCACTCATCGGGTGTTTCGTTGCCTTTCATACCTTGCTTCAACTAGGTGTATTATGGCATTTGCTGTAGTCTTATATTTAACTAATCGTTTTTTACCTATTCATTTTTACTCGTTGCCTCTTGGAATCAGAAAAGCTGGCTTTCTGTGATAAACAAAAGGGAATTTGAGAAAACGGTGGGAACATTTTTTATGCTCATGACCGCGAATCTGTCAAGACTCCAGCTTTGTCTTTCACATTTATGGTGTTTATTAAGCATGGGTTACCGGATACTAAAAGGGACCGAAACAGTTTTCCAAAACCGCAGAGATGCCTCGTCATGAACACGGTGAATATGGATGACATTTGTTTGCACGACTTTCACGTCCCGCCGACCCGCAGTCTGTTCCTACACAATCCTCATCAAATATAAGGCAGACAACTCACACACTGATTCCGACAAAATCCTTCCCCCTCCGATATCCCAATAAGTTAACACCATGATACATAAATTGTGAACACTAAAAGTTTCCTTTTTATACTCTGTCCAACCTTTATCATGCGCATATAGATATGTGCAGTTGCATGTTCATGAATACAACCTAGTGAAAATGAAAATATTTCACAATTCCTTCTACTGTGCAATAACCAGGAGGCTGTAGACCAAACATAATTGTAACAAATTATGCATACAATAGCAGCACCGGTGCACATTTGGAAAATGCGTTGCCACAAAAAGGCACAAATTGATCTTGGTAGTAAGCGTCGATTTTATTTTGATTTCTCATTATACGACTCAATTTTTGCTGATTGAGAAGCGAATAACTAAAATTTACCAGTCAAGCCAGCTTAAAGAAGAAGACTGTAACCGATGCACCAAACACCATCAGAGATATTAGATTATAGAACCCAACCTAGCGGGGTTCTATCTATGCAGAATAAAGAATATGAAAGCGAAACAGTCAGATAAAAGAAAAGGTATGAGATAAATTAAGGTTTAGTTTTGTGTTATTCATGAATCAAACTAACGGTGTTTGTCTGATTTAGTCCAGATTTTCTCTTCGAGAAGATTCGGCTAAAATGATCACCAAACGGGTAAGCATTTGTGTCTCGTATTACTTGCGACTTTATGAGTGCACGACCTCAGGGAGATATTTCATCCAATTCATTCAACTTTTGACAGTCAATAGTTGGTTTAATCAAATATCATGAAGGGGACAATATTATAATAGAAAGTTAAATTTACACCCTATTACAATTAAAACGAACAGAACTAACCGGGAGGCGCATCCATTTTCAACTTGCTTGTGTTGACATTTACCCATCGATCGATGATCAGTCGGAATATCTGTTCCCGTTGTCCCCGTCTTACTAGTCCACGGAGCTATTTGTTGTTGTTGTTGTTGCTGTTGCTGCTGCTGTTGCTGTTGCAATTGCTGCTGTTGTGTTGATTGTTTTCGGTCCTGGGACGATGTCCTTGTACTCGGTTGTTGTTGTTGTTGCTGCTGCTGCAGCTGCTGCTTTTGTCTTCGCTGTTGTTCGAATAGGGCTAGAGAGGAGACGGTGAAGATAGAGGTGAGAAACAATTATCAAATATTGATTTGGTGAAGTTGTTTCCAACATACACTCTGATTCAATTGATCTATGCCCACGACACGGTAACCATTTTCGGTGACCGAACAGTTCCCTGAGATTAAATAAGATCATCTTTGCACGCAACCGGAGATGGAAAGTTAATGGGTCAAGAAACTCTGACAGAAGGAAAACTTTTAATCAACTCTTCAAATGTATTCGTCGATTTAAGGGCTGTATATGTATTAGAAACGGACAAATCTTGTTCTCCCGGCCAACCATGTTGCTCCGCTATGCCTGAAATGGTTATCGCTGGTGATTGGTTTCCATCGACATACTAAGGGAAAATAATTAAGTCTTTTTGGACTCCCAGTCTGCAACAACCAGAAAATTACCACCAGAAAACATTTAGTGATCAAAGAATATAATCAATCAAAGGGTTCTGTGGATGTGCACATAAAACAAAATGTTTATCTCCATGATTAATGTGTTTACTTTGTAACGCACCTTGATGTACTTCGGGAGGGCACGTGCAAATTAATCCAGCCTCACTTCGAGCCAGTCGAGGCAGTGTGGCTGACTCGACAGACCCAGACGACAGTGTGCTGACCACTTGACTAATCGGCAATTTCAAGCTGTTCGTCAAGCTAGTATGCATTGCATTCTGCGAGAGGATATTCGGATGTTGCTGTTGATGAAGCTGTTGCTGAGATGTTTGTGTTTGTGGTTGCACCAGTACCAACCCGGATGGGGTTTGAATCAATTGCGGTCGGAGATGAGCTTCGTGCGAACCTGAATGGGATGCGGACTGGAGTTGTCGAATTAGATCGCTTGTGGCCACGGCATAATAGATTGTTGGTTGATGCGGTGGCGGCGGCTGTTGCGGCAGTGACGGGGACTGGGAACCGGGGCTGGGGTCCTCACTTGTACTCGGAGCGGGTTTACCTTTTGAAAACAAAGATTAACCGTTTCGGGTATGATGTTTGATGTATTGCAGCAGCTGATAGCTAGCTAGGCGCGTAATTTAGTAATAAAATAGAAGTACCATGCCCAAACCAACGGATATCGTAAAAGCATCCACGAAATATTTTATACTTAACGCGAAAACCTAATTTCAGATGCAGAAAATGAGTAAACCTTTACAGCTGAACTAGATAGAACGGGAATTTTTTCACTACGTTGTAATTTATTTCAACTCATGGCGGTCAGTTCCATAGCAGACCGGATCTTAGCAGTACTGAAGAACTAGAGCCGAATGGGCGACTTTCGCGATTGCAGAGAAATTGTTAGACAGCTGCATAATTAATCCATAGAAGAGAAATAAATGTACTTTTGAAAGATATTTGTACAAAAGCTGGCACCCAGTGAACTTAACTTTTAAATTCAACAATAAAGATATTTGGGTTGGTAGGAAATTGGGCAACATAGGATACCGCTAGCTAGTAAAACATTTTGGATATGGGGATAGAAAGTTTGAAAGGTAACTTCAAACTAGTGTTGCACATGAGTGCCACAAATTTTTGACCATCACGGTCCATTACACTCGTGTTACCTCAGTGGAATAATGCTTCCAATGTTTCCTAACTATCAAAAGATATACCGATCCGGCCGGCCTAGAATCGGCGCTCCGAGGCTAAAACGAAAGGAAACCTCCAGTTAATGGGACTGAAACAGAAGAGGTATGCTCGAGAATTTAATTTGATTTGATTCCCAGAGAAAATAAAGCAGTATGTTCCAGTGGCTAATTATTCCAGCTAGATATAGCCGAATTACACTAAGGCTAGTGTTTACCCTTCCAGCTGGTCTTGGTTCGGGGCCGTTTTCAGGTCGTAATTCGTCATTAGTAATTGCCTACTAAATTCCGAACAAAAAAGCAAAACTTGGATCGACATGTGTGTGTGGTTTAAAATTGGACACTTACTTGCCGCATTTGATAACGACTTGAGGGATACGAATAAATGCAACATGTTGTTCCTATTGTTAGAACGACATTTTCAATTCAGCTGAACGGATTAGTTAGGCTACAAATTAACCCAATTGTGAAACATTTTCATGTCTGAATAGACTCCACTTTCGGATCAAAGAAATAAGGGCCTGATAAATATAGATAAAAGCTACTAGTTTGAATGTCGAATGAATCGCTTATGCAAAATGGCCTCTTTGTCGTTCGCTTTTAAGCCATTCATGATTTAGTTGTATTTATGGCCGTTAATAACTTTTTCCAATAACTATTGCAGCCTCGCCTCGAAAAATCCTTCAGTTATTCCAAAGAAAGAAATCAGATTCGTTAAAAAAGAACTCATTATACTTCTAATACGTGCCTCCTTGGATAACCGCTTGAGTGTAGTATAGCATTACGGGAGCGTTCGCCACCCCCGGAGTGAGGCCACTGGGAGTCAAAAGTTGCGCAATTCGTGCAGCACTGGATGTTCCGACCGTGGAGCCGTCGGGCGGGACTAGCCCGGCCACCACCAAATTACTGGCTGAGGGAATCGCACCAGTTTTTACTCCGGCCAAAGCAGCTTGACTTTGTGCTTGTGCCTGACTGGTTGATCCCGCTGCTTGAGATGTGTGCGCTATCATTTGTACAGTCCCCGTCTCATGCAGAGGCAGAATGCGCCCGAAAGCAGCTGCACTTCCGGCAACTATGCTCGGTCGACATTTGGGATTCAAAATTGTCTCCCCAGAACGGGGCAATGTTTGGACTGCACGCAAACTAGTAGTGCCCAACAGGCCGGGATGGGAAACCAAATTGTCGTGCTTGTAAGGGTAAGTTTCCAACACGTTTGCTAGAGCTTGTCCATGTACCAAGGCGTGAGTTGGCCTGGCAGCACTTAGCAATACATGACCTGGCTGGGCAAGGTGAGCCAATTGTAAGGTCGCGTTGGGAGCCTGGGCACTCGTACACTGGGCGCACGGAGCAGGAGTGGGATTACCCGAGGCCAAATGAGAATTAGTAACCTTGGTTTGTGTGTCCATGGTCGTCAGGCCCTGGTCAGCATGAGTATTCTCAATGAGGCGATCACCATGAGTGGAGCGGCCACGAGAAATCGAACTCATTCTGGGGCGGATAGGCTTCA
This sequence comes from Fasciolopsis buskii, assembly GCA_008360955.1. Taxonomy (NCBI): domain Eukaryota; kingdom Metazoa; phylum Platyhelminthes; class Trematoda; order Plagiorchiida; family Fasciolidae; genus Fasciolopsis; species Fasciolopsis buskii. The sequence continues at coordinate 143,054 of LUCM01002823.1, read as the reverse complement.
GTGGTCACTAAAAAAGTAGGTGGCGGAATAAATCGTATGGATGGATAGTAAAAAAACGTTTTCAACTTCATCCGATTTATAACAAACCAAGACGAAAATTTCAAGTTGCATCTAGCTCTTTTTCACTGCCTCTGCAAACATGTACGAAATATCGTGATTATTATTGCGGAAAAAGTTTTCCTTTCACTTTTGCAAATCGCAGAAGGGGACGTTTGCGATCCCCTTAAGAATCGGTTTATGCTACACTGTCATCAAATGATCTAACAAGATAGAAAGTTTCAGTTATGCGATTACAATCAGTCACTTCGCAGAGAATACCATGGTGTTTGGTCAAAAATTCCATCGGACACCTCAATCTAATGGAATCCTGTTCACTTGGTTTGTTATACAAACATGAACACATACTTAACACATCCAAAGTCTATTAGCTGTCCTTAAACGTTCGGTCAATAGCCTCATGCTCCCACTTCGAATTGTGGTAACAGGCTTTACTTGCCGCATTTTTTCGTTTGTTATCTTATAGACGGATACTTTGTTGAACAAGCTGTGGACACTTATCCATTGCAGATATATTTGCCAGGGAGAAGCGGCTTTTTTGAAATAAAACAATAACAAATAACGTTGGATAAGAATTTGTTTTAATGACGAAAGACTACTGCAACTGTCAACTGGGAGTCGCCTTTAGGAATATACATACTTTTCACAATAGGCACAAAATGATAACAGAACAACCATAAACAGCATAAAGAATTACATTAATTGTCACCTAAGACGAAATTCACTTAGCGGATAATACCGAAAGTGTAGAAGAATGCATTTCGTTGGAACAGAACATCAGTTTGTGAGGGCCTTTGGGAAAATGGTTTCACGTTTGCAAAATCCTGATATGCATCCATTATTTGATTGCATGTTGGCTGTGCGTGAAGACACGTTTCTTAGCAAAATGCGCAGTCATCCGCATGAACTAATTATCCAGCAAAGGGAGCACCACGGTACTGTTTTCCGTGAACGCCATTCTTTTCCTAAATAGGAGTTCAGGAAACGGGTAAATCAAAATGTATTTCGTTCGCATTCATAAAATCGGCTGTATTTCAAAATAGAAATCGTCACGTTTGGTCCGATCGGAGTAAGACCAGGCAATGTCGAACATACCGCCTTTTGAGTTTAAGCAGTCTAATGTTTTCTACTTATGATTTTTCAGTATAGTTTTCTTATACATTTGGGGTTGCTTGACGAAGAAATTTAGTCGAAAGAAGACTATATCGTTAGGGAAAAACTTCCATTTTAAGTAAAGTGTAGCACGTAAGTTAAAACAGTTACAGGGAACCCATTGTCAAAATGGACGGTCATGGGTGACTAAATAATACAAATCATCCACGTGGCTGTTGGAGCTCTGAAAAAATCCAACCACCGCTTGCTTTGGACCGGGGATCGTCAGTTTGACGTCTTTACTCTCACGTGAATGATTACCAGGTAGCCGATTTGCTCTGCTTGATAGGAGTGCATCTGGTGACGTAATCAAATTGATCTACCCATATGCCCACTGTACTAATTCAGGCAAATAAGACAAAAGTATATTTAGATAGCCGCACAGAAAAAAACGGCCAAGTACACGTTAGTTCTTCAAAAAACAGCAGTTTTACAAAAAATGATTATCTGTGCCACACCAATGGGTTGATTTACTCCCTGCATACACTCCACGGTCCATGTGAACTCAAGCACAAAATGTCCCCTTATTAGCCATTATTGATTTTCATGACGCGGACCACGTGACACTTGGGACTTAGTTGTTCAATCCGCTTGTCAGCGGGGCGATACCCCGACTGACTGCGCTTTATACCAAAAAGCACAGACACAAACAGACAGGCTCAAATTAGTGCTTGCTTTGCAACCAATGTAGCTCTTTCGGGATCTGTGCGCTACAAATTACAACGAAATTGTTATTAATTCTGAAATCAAATCCCATGTAGGATCGTCCTTTCTCGACAGGTTATTTAACCATGGATATTTTAGTCCGTAAGTGTTAATCTGATATCACTATTGCTTACAGCGTTCAAATTTTGAAACAGTTTATTGTTAAAATAAATTTAGCTTTTAACTAGGACTTTCAATGCTTCCCCTTGTGGTTTTGACAATATAAAAATTAGTACGTGTTTCCATTTAGCAATTAAGCAGATGCAGCTATACAAATGTGGTTTGAATAAGCCGATATATGTGCCAAAATGTATGGAACATGGTTGGCTAATTAAACCAACCGTGATAAGGAAGGTGATCAGTATGGTTTATGGAAGTTGGAATATTAGTCAAACGCAATTCAGTGACGTGTTAATGAATTCAGCAGAGCAAAAGTGAAACAGCAACAATGTCAATTGGGATTTTCCGTCAGTCAATTCGAATGGGCAAGATTGCGGACGCCAACCTAATGAACCATCGTTTTTACAATGGATTTTAACAGTTGTGGTGGATTTATGTAAATTCCATGTGAATATTCTCTAAGTGATGTAGCTTAAACCGCCCTGTAGGCCACTTTTCTCTTTCGATTCCAATAAGACCGCGACATCATAGCTGCAGACCTATCTAGTTTTGGACAGATTGAATGCGGTCGCTAATTGACTCCACAAATCCGTTCGCTTAAGAGCTCAAAAATGATCTATACATATACGCTTTCTGCCCTAGTGGACTTACTAGCAACGTGTTCAAACTGTGTTCAAGCCGGTAGCCTAGACTGTGAAGTTATATATATATATTTAGAGTTGAGAAGGCGTACACTGAGTTAATACGTTTATCGTGACGTTTCGATCCAAACTAGGACTCATTGTCAAACGTGAATGTATATATATATATATATATATATATATATATATATACTCTTCGACGAAGAGCTTCCATGCACACTCCTGTTGCTACAGATTCGATTCTGGTGAGAAATATCAATCAATTCGGAGTGTACAAGTATGTGGATGTTTGGACAAGAGAGCATCGGGTACGCATACCTGACGAGCGACAATAACCGCGAAACCGGTCGTGTGCTCCCGGGCAAATTTTGTTCACGCATCCAGATACTACTTCCTGGTTCTATATATACATATATATATGTATATATACTAGACGAGCCTTTACCAAGTACCAGCTGCAATCTGATTTTTAAATTTGCAGAACTGCCTCGCACTGTTCTTCACTTCCTATGCGTTGCCTTCCATCATCTACAAAACAGAAAAGCCGTTTGCAAGATAGGACATCATGAACTGAATTACAATTTTGTTCAACAAGCCTGCCACCCCGCATTTTGTCCCCTAATTGTTTCACTTGGTTTGGAATCGATCATTCTCATTGTTTACTTTTGGGTACCCTTTGATCTCCTACACTTAATTTCGCACGGGTAGATAGGGAGTTGAACTAGGGGAAAAAAATCCAAACGTGGAATTGTTCAGCCAGAGATAAGAAAACATTTTCATTATATGAAAAACCTAATCTCCGGGATTATCCAATATCCATTGATGACTATTGTGTTTCATATTCAAGAAGCTGCAGAAAAGCAAACAGATGTCCGGAGATCAAGGTGAAAATTTTCAATCAGTCGCAAGCTCAAAATGTTTTCGATGTGTATTAAAATAGCTTGTCAGGATTGATATTTTCATTGATGATAACAGACCGTCAAGTTAAAAAAGCCGGAATTAGTTGTAAGGCTTCCTGAATTTTGTAAATTTTTTTTGTCAAATCTGGAGATGCTAACCAAACGGCTCTAGTTCCGGTTAAAAAAAAACAAAAAAATGAAACTCACAGAAGAAAAGGAACATAAAATCCCGGCTTCTGTTCACCAAATCACCAACTTCAAGGTTATCACAGAAAGACCAGTGGCTTCCAGCTGATTGTGAATAATTAGAATTGGTTTTCAACCTACTGTGTGCGTCGTATTCTAAGCTCTTCGCATTCCATAAAGCATTTCTAAAAACATTTAATCGTTGCGATCATGACTGTGAGCAAAATATCCACTTTCGACTAGTTACACAAGTTGCTTCCTTGGAGTACCATACCAGATGATCACTTTGAAACGACTACGATACTAACCCAAAACAAATATTTTCCTGCAATCTGCAGTTGTTAGCTAAATCAAAAAGCAACAGATCATGGGCTACAATCTAACCACGTTGGCTCATCCAGTCGTTTGTCATGCAGAATCAGGGTTCCTACATATGGATAATTAGGTTTGACGCCTCTTTGGGTTTTCATGACAGATGACTTCTCTCCAAGTAGCCTAAGTACGACGAAGGATTTGGGGCTTGCAAATAAGTCATGGGTCGCTTCCAGTTATTCACAAATGATTGTCTTTGGCCAGTCGAAAGTTACGGGCTTTATCGTCGTCAGATGAGGGCACGGAGCTGGCCTCAAAAGCGCAGAGGCACTGTTTCTGAACCATCAGTTGTGACAGTTGCGATACATAAAATATGGAACACAGGACTGTCCAGCAAGCCCGTAGCCGCTCAAGTGGATGAAACAGGGTCTAGATACCTGAATGAATGCAAACCCGTAAGAACTGTAGCGAATCTGCCATTCGCACTAACTGTGAAACAAATAAAAAAACAATCTAGTTTTTGTGACACGTTCAGAGGTGGTCAAAGGCGAGGTGAAGACCAAAGAAGAACTCATCTATGCGAAAGACAGCGGCAATCAGCCCAATGGGTTCCATCCTGCGTGTATCTATATAGACGATTCGACTATGGCAAATAATCGAAAAATGTCGTATTGAGCAGCCAGAGGCCATTTTATCGCTCTCGCTTGATTCGGGAGGTTGAAACTAAACTACGGTCGAGACGACCAACGGAAGACTCTACAGTTAGCGATCGCAACAAACGAGATTTTCGAACATTCAAGGAGTTCTGATGCCCGGTAAACTAGCGCGAACCAAAAAATACGATCTAGCCGTTATAATATTCTAATTACAGCAGTCAATGTTGGGTTCCAGTTTCAATTCTGGGGCTATTGGTATACTATACTGACGATTCTTAAATTGGACGGGAAAAGTGTTCTGTATTACGTTCGTGATTTTCAATGATGATTTCTGACGTCGTACCGTAAACAACTTCAAAATCAACCAAAATTTAAATTGCCCATGGCCGTTTAATTGACTTATTTGTCAAAATACATCCGTAAATTCACATAGTGTTTGAAAACATGTTTGCAAAAGGTTTTAATCCAATTTTTGCGTGACGGAAATTAGGAATTGTATAGTTTGAAGACAAAAACGTTAGACATCAGGTAGACAGTGCGGCCGACTTCCACTATTGATTAGGCTCACGTGCTACAACAGAGGCAAAGTGCAACTCGGAACGATTGGTTTCAAAGACTTGTAATCCTCGGGAAGTGCGGCATGGTTTGTTATTTATCCCATAATATCTGAGGCGATGTAAACTCAAATATAATGGTTTAGGTAATCAACCAGTAAGTGGGCAATTAACAAACAGATCGAAACGTGCCCAATCATTAGAATGCTATCGTCAACCGCATTGCAACACAGATTCAAGAAAACAGAAAATTGATATAATCTAGGTGATTACATAGTATTCAGAAAATACGACTCTAGGAGGGGACTTAGTGATTTTCTTAAACTAATGAACATCAAACAATGGTGTTATGGGCCCCACGTACTCAGTGGTTATTAGCAGATGGGAATGCGCAGTGCATTTGCATGTTTCACTGGACTTCTAGAATTCAGAATTATCACCAAACTTCCGAAATACCAAGATGGTGGATGTCTTCCAGCCTCCTACGAGGTAGACTTTAGATTTATATCGTTTTACACCTTCTCAGTTTCGTCTCGATGATTCATCGCACTAATATTTGATGGATCAAGGCCTCGGCATCAGCTGGTCGTCAGTCAGTCAGCCAATTAATGAATCTGTCTATCTCTCCGTCTTTCTGGGAATCAGCTTATTTTGGTTTTGCTTCAGTCTATTCTTCCTCATTGTTTATCTCTGGAATGCAAAATCTATCAACAAACCAATGATTCTGGCATATGTAGCCCCTCGCGAGCGCCGCACCCAGACGCACTATACGTGCTAACTGCAACAACCAACTGCAGCCTCTCTAAAACCAAGTCATTTTAAATTTGACTATAATTTTCAAATGAAAAATGATCGATCTGTCCGCAATTGCAGGGAACATGGCCTGTTCCTAATGTCACTTGGCTTGTAAAGACTGGCTTATAAATGAGTGCATAAGCCTTCATTCTGGTCACAACAGGCTACTGAGTTAAACACCCAGGTTGACAAAAGTCCTACCTCATGATCACTGCTCGACAGTAAATGCTACCCCGGTTGTATTTTACGTAAAGTGTTCGATGCTTTAGTTTTTACATGTATCATTTCCAAGACATCGTAACTTTTGCGTCCATCCATCTGATTTAAGGACTTCGTATCCAAGCAGCAGAACGTTTCAACAAAAACTGAAATGACTTTGTTGGGTTAAGTGTATCGAAGTCATTTGGCTTGATGCATGATCTAACTTTACCTAGAATCAGCTGATTACGTGCATATGCTTTGCTGTAATGTGCACTTTCAAAATTCCAGATGTCCATAAATAGTCCATTAGGGGCACGAGGAGGATCACTCATTTGCAATAAATTCGTTGAACCTATCAACCATCAACTAAATAACCAATTTTGTCATGGAAAGAGCAAACGGCAAGTCAGAATAGCAAAACTGGTGCATTACATTCGAGAAGTTGTACAAATGTTTTTTGAACTTATATGAAAAGCCATTTGCACAAACATTCCCGGAACCTTTACCTAGAAAAACATCAGCATATCTGTTAACAAAGACAACGATTGTCAACTCTTTATTTGTGAATAGTAATCGTTCAAAATAGCCAACCATCAGAAGTTGCGGAGAAATTCGCTCGTGTAAAATGCACAAGCGTGAGTGTACGTGACGTTCAATGAGGTCAAACTGCTGAACGGGCCAAGTAATTACCCAAGAAATAGGTAATTTGCCACAGAACTACAAACAAATCTTTGCAGGAGACTATTTTGCTGTTTGTCCTGATTAGGAGAAAAGTTTGCAATTCACAATACAAACCATCAAACTCATCGGCAGACGAAGTGTGGAAACGTAAAATCTTTGTATCACGAGTTAAATAAAACAGTTGATTGAATTCCGCTTGTAAGTGTCGATAAATTAACCACGCAAGAGAGATGCACTTATCGCTTAAGCCACTAAAACGTCTCCAAGAAGATTATTCTGTAGAACTCCGAGAACGTTAAAATTTTGCAAGTTATATGTCATCTATACTGCAACAATGTGCTTCAGCCTTGTAAAATTTCAAATTCTGCCCAATGGATTCACCCCAGACTGTTCCAGAATGGTTTCCATAACACAGACAAACAAGAGGTTGTTGCTAAATTTCGATAAAATGCTCACATAGTATTATTGTAAATGATGTAATGCTAATATTATTCACAATAAAAAGCAATACATGGTGCATCGGTTTTTCGATATGCCCCTTACGTTATTTTGTCCTATTGCTCACATAGTTGTTATCTCAACAAATAGTTCCCAAATAATTTCAAATGAGCATAATCTTTTGACAAATATCGTTACAGCTTTGAGTGGCATGCCTCTGATAACTCCAAGCTTTTATTCCCTTCTCATTAGAAAAAAAGACAAGAAAAACCAAAATATGTTTTACTGACTTTAAGGATGCATCAAAATTTTTATCTAAAAGGGGGATAGTACATAGCTTCCTTTCTGCGAATAATACCATATCTGCAACAGTGGCTTTGTCTAACGGTATGTTCCTAAAACTACACATGCTATTCAGCGGCAGGTTGGTCCCATGCACACTGGCATCCCATAATTCCTAAAGGACGTTTTTCATCGTCATTCTTATTTTCTGTAAACATATCTAAACTCCATTGTTTCAAGGTGATCTCTCTAATTAGGGTTGAGATGATTCGCGACACGGTGCGTTTTCATAGTACCCCATTTCCGTTCTGCAACAAATCAGCGATGGGTTTTTTGATTGGCCTCTTATCTTACTCTTCTTTAATTTTATTTATTCATAAACGTGGTAAACTTCCAAAGTTTATCAGTAGAAAAAAACTGGCTTTGTTCTGATTGGGTAAACAATGCCGACTCATCAGCTAACAAGCACGATCCAACATTGACAGACCGCAGAATTTTCATGATGAACCGCGAGGTGGAATAACTTAATATGCCATAGACTTGTCTCGCTGGCTAAACACACAGGTTTGCTTTTACGGATCTAGCATACATTCGGAGAAAAACTCCTTTCAAACAGTATAATTCGAAGTAAAATGCGAAGTTTCCATTCAGGAGTATTTTTCTTCCAAAAATTCACATCGATCCTGGTTCCTCTGAAAGTGTCAAAAATTTTCCATGATAAGTACCATATCACTTGGCGATAGAAGAACCTGTCAAACTAACAACATTTGCTTCCGTTTATGACAAACCATTTTTGAAGTTCTTCCAAAGTGATTTGTTGCAGTTCCAATCACCTTAGCTTTGTTCCCATTACAAGAAAAACTTTATTTCTTCATCTTGTTACTTTTGGAAAATTATTAGATTATCCTGAAATGTCACGCCATGTGTTATTAATAAAAAATCTATTTATTTGCATTTTCCTCCGGTCAACCCCCTGATTGGATATCTCTTCGAGTGGCAATGTCCACCGTTTAGCCAATGATTTATCGATGATAGAATTCGCATTCGTCTTTCTGATGTGCGCTTGTTTACCTTCTCGGACGAGTGATTAATCTTTTGAAGAGAAATCACGACTGATTAATGATCATTTGAATCGGGAGTTCACTTAATTGCTGTAGTCAAGGGGCTAAAATATATTAGGTAAAAGCCATTTCTGGCAACAGGTGATTTGTTTGAAATTAACTTGTTAATTTTGATCTTGACTTTCGGAAACTGTAGATTTCATTCAACAGTAAACTAAACATAGCTCCGGTTATTTGAATGTGCGTTTATTTTGGTCGTGAACTTGCAACAATCAGCAATAAAGAAAGAAAAGTCAACAGATTATAATACAAAAATATGGACGGACAAAAAACTCAAACGCATGGATACCACTGATTGTGGCATGTATTCATGTCATCAAAGGTCTACAGTCACCGAGCAAGGGAATTCGGGAATCCGACTCTGTAATCTAATTTGAGGTGGTCCAAACGGTGCGGCATAGTCGTGGGTTGATTAAATTGACTCATCATCCAACCACTGCTTGACTCGCAACAGAATGAATACCGAAGGACTAGACCAGGATCAATCCGTAATGCATGTCCCAGCTACCCTCCCCTATTCGAATTCACTGACCGACTTATTCATTGAGCTCCGGGACCCAACGCTCTGCACCTAACCTCTGAGCTACTAGGACCATTCCCGGTCATACATTGCATGTGCTTCGAAAACATCCAATGTCCGAAGATCAATAATCCTGGGATATCTTTAGTTTGCAAAGTTAGTATTTCGGAACCATGTAACAGGGCCGACTATGCAACTGCACTTTAAAGTCCACCGTTGATTAATAAGGGAAGGTATCACCGAGGCCGCGGGTGTCTCAAACCGTAAACACGCTCCAAGTTATCGGCAAAACACATATTTAGCCTCAGGAGATTTACACTCAGTTAGGTCACATAAAGATACGATGAACGAACGGCTGCGTTTTACTCTACTGGTTTTCATGCACACAGAAATGTACGGCTATAATGCATGCAAACGACTGGTGACCGAGATGCAGGCATCAGTATGGGGTTGGATATCAAATCCAAGATGAACATGATGCCCAATAAAATACCAACATTGGAAACCCGATGAACGGACAAGAGAGGAGTGAAATGAGAGAAGGAAGTCATATCTAGCCTTCGAAGAAGGACTGCATAAGTGGAGTCTTATATACTCGTTTTGATGAAGCCGTATGCACCCATTTTCAGGGTTTCAAAATTTTTAAGTGTGGCTCCTTGTAACTGTGTCTGGTATGGAGCGTGAACATTGAAGACAGCAATGTGGAGGGAATATTAATCCTAAATAATATGTCCGAAGTGTATCGCGTCCTTCTGCTACTGTTAGCTCTAGGCTATATCTGTGGAGCCCTAGTCATGTCTGGTAACCCACATAACCCCTATATGGTAAGAGCTAAGGTTGAAAGAGCCAATCAAAGAAGTGGTGACGAAAGCATTTTGCCGAATGTCATTTGACCAATGCATGCATTACAGAAAAATTTTCCTCCTGAGATTCCTGACCAGGTTCTTTGATCCAAAGTTCCGACTAACAAGATAGAAGAAAAACCATGTATTTTATTCTGCATTGCTTAAAAGTGCGACTGCACTGATCGATAAGCGGAAATTTTGATTCAATTTTCTGAAATGAAAAGCAAAGTTGGATCCTCATTGAGGACAAATCATGACTAAATTTGTGCACGGAAATAACAGGATTGGGGAAATACTTAAAGGAAGGGCGAGGATTATCGACACAAATCTGTCCGCATCAAAAAAGGAATGAAGTAATCTTTCAGAATCTTTTGGCGGATCGAGTTTGTTTATGATGACTTTGGGATAAAAGTATTCTGACTGACAGAAATCCGACCTCACAGGTCAATCATGCTCTGCTCGTCATTTCATTCAGCTTGGTTACCATAATCATCATCCGATTCATCATCATCATCAGCAGCAGCAGCAGCAGCAACAATAACAACAACGACAACAAATTTGTTTTTCAAGATCATCAATCTCATATGGAAAGAATTAATCTGAATTGACGGATAACAGTAAAATGACTTTTTGCATCAGTAGTATAATGTTTACCTCCGAAATTGTAAGCAAAACTCGAAAAAACTGAACGGCCTTTTAAATGCATTTGAGAACCTACTTGGCCATATTATGCATATGTGATTTGCAATGGTGCTCATTTGAGAAATATCAGAGTCCGTTGTCCCAACTTGCCGGTGAGCAACGGATAGGAATATTCCCTCCTCCTTAAGGTGTTAGGTTCCGTTGTTTTTCTGAACTCTATCAGACTGTTGCCAGCCTGCAACGAATTAAGTACTGCAAGGGGATTAGTTAGTTTAGCGCTAATTAGTTCAATCTCGGGTTAACCATTTGGAGTTACACGGGTATTCCACTGTGCTTTATTTGGCTCTTACGTCAACGTAAATCTCAAAATAAATAATAATCCCCCGCGGAGAAAAAAATTGTTTTTGAAGTATTAGTACTGGGTGATTTGCATCAGACGAATCGATTGCAACTTTCACAGATGCTCATGTATTCAACTACGTATGTCTGACCACACCTGGGAGCGTAGTTTTCGCAATGCCAGTTAAAAGCACTGAGTATCCCGATAGATGAGCACTCAGCAAACACGTAATCACATCACAGTAGAAATTACCCATTTAGCAGTTGCACAAGGCAGATTAGTGCTAGCTTCCTTCAGTGAAATACAGAACGTTTGGGACATTTGCCAACAGCAAATGAATGACTATAGTGGTAGTGAGTGCAAAAACAAATGCCCGTGTTCACGTCCGCATGAACTGCATGTGTTGCATCAACTCGTATTCTTTAAAATAACTGACCTCAGGCGTTGTCCAGGTAAAACGCACGCTTATCATGCAAACAAGATACATGCACGTAATAGCACAACATTTGGGATCGTGTTTCAAAAATTAAAAAATTATCTTGATTCCCTTCTCAAGACGACCAGGATAAAGAATGGGAACGTGTTAAACAGTGCATGTAATGCAATGCATTAACTCGTGAAATTTGAAATCTAAGACCTTTTTCGGACACAAAGCTAACAAAAAGGGCTTTTAATTATCACACATTAAATCCCACATGAATATTTCACAAGTTAAGGTGTGCGTCAGCGTTCATGACTCGCAAGCGACTAATGTGCAGTTGCTTAGACGATTCCAAAATCCTCCACTTCTTAAAAGATAAAGGAGCATCAACACATTTTGATGCGTTACCAAAAGATTGTTTAAATAACTACTAGGTTTTAAATGGAAGAAGTTGTTGAAGAACGGGAAACATAAAGTCACCTAAACAAGCCATACTATATGGTTTTTATATGTAGTAAACGTAGAGATTTCGAAATATGGAACGCTGAAATGATGCACGGAAAATAAATGGACGCAGAAAGATATCTTTCGTAGAGCGGCCACTGACGAGCCTGAAATGTTGACGCTCAAAAAACAGTCATTCGCTAAACTGTCGTTCAAAGGCCAGAGACCGTGGGCAGTATATCCTTTTAAAACGCAATATGTATAAAAAAGTATTTTTTTCGTGAGATCCTGAAGCAACAATTGTTGTGGCTGAAAAATCGTATAAAGATTGCATGCAAGTGATATCGATAGGGCCGTTAGTTTTGGTGGCAACCATATGGACAATTAAAATATAAAGGGACGATCCACCAACAGGATCACAGTTTACCTTTTGGTTTTAGCGACTTTGTCTCCAACTCGGAATTAGCTTTCAAAGGCCGAAAATATCGTTTGCCCCTTTAAAATGTATCTATCAAAACCGACTAGGAGTTTGAATTGCAACGAATATGTTTATTTAGCCAATCTCAGAATCGGAGGAAAATTAGAGTAAAACTGGAAATTGCAGTTAGTTTTGACAAAACAACGTACCTTTGGAATAACAGAATTCTAAGCCATTCACACTAGTATGAATGTATTTGGTTAGTAAGTTCTTTGGAAAATTTCTTACATGATAAACCTGTGGTTCATTTATGAACAACCTACCGATCTCTAATCTATCCTCCGCTTACGAGTCACAATCGGGCATTGTAAACTCTCGCAAATCTTATTTACGGATTGAAATTTTGCATTGTTTTGTCCTATCAGCCAAGCTTTTGTCCGCATCACTCATCCGTGCGTATCGATTTGTTCAACAGTATATTCACGTTGGCGATGCACCTTTTCACGTTAGCAGAGCACACTGTGATTTCTGTTCACTTGTGACGAATATAATACGCGTGCCATGGCAGTTTTGAGTCCAGAAACCAAAGTATTTCTAGTCTGCCTTAAATACTCAATCACCGCCTCCTCAGGAACACGTAAACAAAGTGTTGTGCACCTTTCTCCCTATTTCCGCAAGCTTGACCGGTCCCAATCTATTTTTACCCATATTCACGGGCTTGGGTACGGTAGTCTTAACGTCGGGGGACTTTTTGGTCCCGGATGCTGTTTCTATACTAACAAGCTGTCTGATGATTGCTTGCCCGGTTTCATCTACCCAACAATCACCAAGTGTTTCGATGCGGAAAATAAAATTGCCCACAGATGACCTTAAAACATGGCAAAACATAATATCAGATGTACTGCACCGCTCCAACAATTCTAGAAAGCATTTTGCAATATTTTCTTTCGTTCGCCTGTGTACAGCAGCATATGTTGGGCCATTTGCGCACATCGTATGAATATTCCCATGATATTTGGAAGCACAGTAGCAGCTAGCGGATTTTGGTTTCAAGCGATTATCCTTTAGCGGCCCTACAAATACGACGAGAAACCTACGCATTATGTTGCTGCAGGCAACCAAGACTGATCCACAATGCATGACTAATCCAAAAAACGGGATTTCGTGGTAGCTTTAGATACTACAGTTTCGTGACTAGATTGTTTGTGTAACTTAATTTAATTTTAATACCTAAAATACTCATTTTCCCGCCATATATTTGGTAAAACTCACCAATTCTGTTCTACAGGGCCAACGTTTAGAGTTGCTTCATCAGCTCCAAAAAGTGCTACTTTATTTTGCCAAGTCCCTGTTAACTGGTTCATCAGGTTCATACAATGATCTTCATCATTTCTTTTATCCATAAATTATTTTGTCCTTTTGCCTTTCCCTATTTTTACTGAAAACTTTGTCAGTAGTGAACGAAGTACACGCACCGTGGGCGACGGTAGCGTTATCGGAAACCAAATCCAAGTGATCAACCAGAAAGAAACCATTCGAGTAGAATGCGAGTGGCCATATTTTCTTCCATTAGAAATTGCTAAACCAAATTATCAAAGTAGCACATTTATCATTTAGGAACTACGTCTTATCATATCACACAGGATTTCCTACCCTCATTTACTATTCATTTGAAATCCTTTTTCAAAAGAAGCCAAAATTATCCATTCTCTTTGTATGTCAGTAGTATCGCACCCATCACAATGTGCAACCGAATTCATAATTTTAAATCCCAGACGCCGTTTGGTCAGCCGCTATCAGCTCTCGTGGCGCTCCCATTTTAGGTGATAGCATAATGTATGACCGATAAAAAGTTACTTTGAATAAAAAAAGTCGCGATCTAATGATATTTTGTGGTTTATCTCACACAGAATGAATAAAACGTTTGTCATCCATCACCATTCCTACAAGCTGACAGTCAGTCACCTATGGTGGACCAAAATGATGTTCAGTTATTGATATTCACCGTACACTTTTCTTTAAATGTCAAATTATTATTGTGCCAAGAGTTTTTCCTTACCACAACATTGGACAAATTAGTATAACTTTAATTACAATTTCAACCAGAAATATGGTCTATAATAAGCCACATGTCACTTCGTGGCATCACTGGGTGTAAGTAAACCAGCAATCAACAGTCATGTTATAACACAATCAGTGGGTGCTTTCCTTAAAACTTAAAATAATTGGTGCACTGTAAATCAGACTGCTTGACATCAGTTCTGGAACAATTTACCACTGGGAACATATTCTCGTCCGCCGGTTTACCAATTATTTTAAATAGGAAATATTATGAGGACGGCTAAGCGTGAACTTTTCTCCTCCTTGTCAATTATGGAAACAAGTTTGCCATGCATCAGACCAAGCCATGGATTCATTTCAAGAAACGGCAGCTTCCATCGAAATACCTTATCGTAGAGAAATTGCAATAACAACCACCATCTCCTTTCAGTTTCAACTCCAAAAGTCAGTACTATAACCTTAAAAGAATCGGGTATTTTTGGCGTCGTGAAGGTGCCGATGATTGCTTCTTCTTCATCAGCTCTCTCACTCATTGATTCTGGACAGCCAATGTGCTGTGAATGATGCTGGTGGGAGCACGGTATTCGGAAACCCCGAATCTGAACGCTGTGTCAAGAACTCTGAACTTCAACTACTAAGGTGTTTCATTAGCACATAATAAGCTGGACGCATTCTACTCTTGCTTCATGGCCAGCGGGGTCATTCAAATGCCTGCTGTCCGGTATATTGGCTAAGAGTTCTCAAAAGTGCCGGAGGAAACAGAAGTAAGTGGACTAACCATTCAAAAACCGCAAAAGAATTAACCGGAAAATCAAGCGTCTTTATTTCGAAAAATAATTGGACTTACCCTGTTTGTGGTTTGACCGAAATAGAATCCTGGCCCGGAAAGGTTCACTCAATTTTTAACTTTCAAGTTAGAATTAGTAAAGTAGTAATTCCATAAGTACAACTCGATCGTGTGGTCGGGCAGATAATCCGCCCATCGATGAACTACAATAGAACGTTCGATACACAAAGGTGCGCCAGCTTAGATGACCTTAACTACGCGTTCATGCTACCCAGTAAACATCATCATCGTCATTATCAGCGGCACCATTAGCGACATCACTGTTACTACCACCACCATCTTGAGGATCATCACCAATCAGTCAACCAGCCAGCTGGTCAACCAGCTAGAACACCAACCAGCTAGCCAGCGGATGAGCGACCAGCAGTGCCAGAGAAAGAGGCAAAAGACACAGAAATCGCCTTGAATTTCGGGAGGAGGATGGCGAGTGTTAACCAACTTAGGCACACAAGCAAATGCACCAATGGACCACTATTCCAAAAACATTGCCGTTCATGCAAAGAAGAAAAATGTCGTCTAAGCTACGCGAGCGAGCAAGGCGCGAGAATCGATGCGCGCGGATTGGCTGTGCGCATTGCCTGCCCGTTTCTCTACTTCCTGAACGAGATTGATCTGTGATGGACACACAAACAGCTAGCCGTGTAGACAGATAGGTCAGCTTAAGCTGGCGGACGATTGGCCGACAGAAACCGGCCTGTGTGTCCGGTGAAAGAATTTGCGGTTTCCCAGGCAGTCAGCTGGTTCAATGTTTGGGACAGGTCTGTTTGATGCGACCTCCTGACAGGACGGAAAAATGGATAATCACCATGAGACTGAGTGGTTTGAAACGTTTGTCTATCATTTGCAATGTTCTTGGGTTCCAGTCTGCTTTGTATATAAACACAAACAAAGCGGGAAGAGCATTTCGCTGTTGGCCATCATAAGATAACTCGAAAATGCCGCGCAACTTCAGTGGTGAACCAGTGCAACTTGCCTTTATGAATGTAGTAAATAATCTCATTTTCGTAAACAGACTGATCACTAATTTTCTGCGGCGAGCGATCGTTTCGAGATCAAATGAACACTAGGATTGCCTCTGATCAAGATGAAAAATCATGGCAAGCGTACTACTGCAAATTAGCCTTAAGGAAACATTTGTACGCAAAACTCAAAGATTAGATTCAAACAATGATGTTTAATAAAATAAAGATGGATGTTTTCAGCTGCCCGTGTGCAATTGATTTTATTTCCTGTTCAGTCTCTTCAATGGAACAATCATGACTTGACAAACACAAACACAATCGAAAGGAAAAAAATCTCACACGGCCAGGTCATTTTTATCGGGATTTTTCAAATGCATTGTTGTCTAGTTGGGACCAAATTGCTTTTTGTAGTAAACCATTAGGGCAACACGATATAAAAAATCGTCACTGGCTACAGTCGTGAATGAGTCTTTATTATTCGAATATACAGAGATTACCATACCACCGTGTTCAGAAGGAGAACAGAATATTCGTGTACGCAAGTGATTTGGGGTCACGGGTTTGTTCTAAGAAAATCGAGAAATGATGTTGATTAATTTGTTGGTTACTTAAGAAAAAACTGAGTTTTTAAAGAAAATATAATGAAACGGAAGATTATCATAGTTGCGTCTGAATCTGTCACTTCATTTTCAAGCACAGGAGCGATTAAAGCATGTCATACTGTTCACCGGTTATTAAATACCTGTTGGTAGTTTTACCGGGCAGTTCTTTCAAACACTGCTGTCACTACAGCGGGGCTGGTAATTACTGATTGTAGAAGTCGAAAGTCGATGTCAATTGAATTAAAGTAAGTCATTCATATTCACATACGAAAGATTTGGCAATCAATGTTTATTCACACGACATGTTGCAAATTTAGGCAAATTCCAACATCACAAACAAAACACGTTATTCATCCCAAAGAACGGGTCATTCATAATTCTCTGAACACGGAAGTACAATAAAAAAATGGACTAATTTAACATACTTCCCCACTAGATGAATTACGTATTCGTGATTCAACAAACGGTAATGAGGGATGGGTTTCTCTAATTACTTGATACAATTACAAATGCGTCATTTTTACTGACCAGAAGATTTGTTGAAAATAAGTGACAACGTAGATCATCGGAGTCGCAAGTTTAGAATGATTAATTTCGTATTTTTTTATATTGTTTAACATTGTTTGACAATACTAATTGTTAGGTACAGTGAACTTTTTGCGATGTGGTCTCCGTTTGTTTTGCTTAAATGATTTTGAGTAAAATCATGCCTAATCCATAACTCATCAATCCCTGTAAAAGATAATCATGAACGATGCTATTTACTCTATATAACTGTCTGCACCCATCCATGTTTGGTACCCTAGGTTCGAGAGTTTAGTGGTGAATAACCCGAGGTTCCTACAGATATTCTGAAAAAACTACAGAATCTATGTCGATTGCTTGCTTAGTCGGGGCTTCTTTTTCTTCAAGGTTTCCACCATACAAGTACACCTCATGAAAGTTATTCGGTTGACGAATGCGGTTAGCAACCATTCAGCACCGCAGAAGGGGACCCGCTACATCAGATGAGATATAAATAAACCCGTTTGGTATAGCTTTCACACTTATAGTAATGACGTAATCACTGAGCTATGATAGAAACATTCGGTATGAACGTCGATTTACTTTCTATTCGTAATTTGGTTCCAAAGATAGTTCCACAGATTCAGCCTGAACCCAGTAAAGGCAAATACTGCGATGCAATTAATACGGAGGCGTAAATACATCTGGTTTCCGAAGCTACTAAATTAAAATTGTAACAGGAGGGACATTTTTGTTAGTCCATTTCAATTAGTTCAGTCAAGGTGCAAATTTACATGAGGAAGGTATGTCAAGGAAATGTTTGGTTGTAATGAGCGCTGGTGAGGTGATGCTTGGTACAAAAAAGATATGCCCACGATCGGATTGGACAAGCTGTCTCAGGTTTATTTTCAACAGCTGTCATTCCAAATACAAGTCAAGGATCCATTTACACTCTTGCTATGCACATCAGTTTCCGGTAGGAAATTGCATTTGGAGTATCCAGGTAAGTAAGTGAACTCATAAACAAGCGCCAGGCAAGCATGCCAGATGAACCGTAGTAAGTGCGATGCCTGAAATGTGACTTCGGAAGCCTTCGTTTGATCACAAATTCTACTTAGTACATATGTATATATAAATGGTGGTTACCGATGCAATAAAATTTTCATCTACAATCAGTGATCTGTAGTTGTTGGAATATGGACTATCAGCATTCATCCCATCAAGGAGAAGCACCGCCGGGTTGCCCCGACAACAGCGTTTGGGGCTTTTATCTGCATCACAAACATGCCCGAAATTCAAATGGCTTCCCATGTTCACCACCAAATTTCGACATCTATCGAACCAAATGGAAACAATGTAAATAAAAGATATCTTACCCAACTTTTATTGTAATAGACTGCTGATCGCTATGCGTAATAGTTTTTTCAATAGTCTTCCCATATAGTCTGCAATTTGTTACAAATATGTTAGCACAACTAGGCCTTATCTAACAAGTAAATAACCTATCGCTTCAAAATAGATAAATGGTTTTATGCGACAGAGCTCAAATTTGAGCTGTCGGTTGATAAATGCACGGACTGTACATTCGAGCACCTCGGAACTATCGATAAACAATAAATGCAAAGTCAACAGATAAACTTGGTAACAATGTAAGTGCACACCTGACTCGGTGGACCATGGTGAGAAATCATTTTTGCAATGATGACACGTGCCTGAATTTTGGGGAATATTTCATGCACAAGGAGCGAAAGGTACCAAACTCTACTGAACCACACCAACAAATATCTTTGTGATTATTCCCTTGTTGAATTTAATGAAAACGAATAACCTGCTTGAACAAATGAACCACTGTTTCCGCCAAATGAGTTCGGACCTGTGCGTATACATTACATTTGCCTTGCTTTGCTCACTCAGATGTTCTTGTCACAGCTAAATTTCTCATCCAGTTTCTTTTAAGGAGTAGTTAGGAGCTGACTGATTCGTTTATGTCCAAGAATTTGACTAGAAAAGTTAGATTTTCGAGACCTAGATATCGTTAGATAACCTGAATTCCACCGACTGTCAAATTGTTCGCTGATAAAATACATCAACTTAACTAACCGAATCCGAAGTTCAGTGTCGAAATTATTTATTGTGACTCTGTTGGATGTTCTTCCTTGCAGATTTTACTATTTGTGGGAGTTCAGTTGGTCGCGATACAAATAACCGCGGGTCAGCTATGTCACGTGACCTGTTAGGAACCTCATCAGCAGAGCATTCTTAGCGTGTCTTGTTTACCGTTCGACCAAGCCGTGAGCAAATGTTAGCCGGACAAATCCGCAAGATTTCGGATGGCACAAACTTCACTTCCAAAAGAGAGCTCTGTTGGGCAGCATTGATGTCATTCAGATATTTGAGCTCACCTATGGCAAATTTAGTGGCTAATTTGTTGGAATACAAATCTTTCGGCCGATGTTAGTGCCCAATTTGGAGCTCAAAGTATATGAACTCCCACTGGAATTCTAGAACGTAATCAGAGCTGCGGTAGAGCATTTCAGTGACTTTTGAGGCAAAATGTTCACGGATAATGTATGTAGAATTATTTTATTATCCCCGTAATGAATAATTTATCTGTTCATCACAATGGTAATGTACACTGATGTAAAATTTGAAATAACCTGATTACCAAAATGCTTCGGCTGGCAATGTAACAGAACTACTTGTCCGATAAAACATATGATGACAAAATATGCCGAGCCAAGCAGCATCTCAAAGTGAAACTAATGAGATGATTCTTTGTTTCTTTCAACACCGGTTATGTTCTCACATCCTGGTACGATTCAACTATCGCCATCCAGCTTACCTTATCTTTTTTAATCACCCTTGTATCAAGCTGGGATGAACTAACACGAAACAGAACTGTAAGTGTTTACAGTGAATTCAGTGCTACTGCTTGGTTCAAAGTGTGGATTAAGGTTTTGTACTTCATCTCATTACCCCCAATGCACCGAACATTCTTACTATTCACAACTTCCAGTCTCATAGGTCAACATGTGATTTTCAAGCTAATTAGTAAACGAACACCAGGAAAGTTTCACCTGGCAATACAAACAAACATGTAGCTGCAAATTAGGTTAGTTCTTCATTAGTGTATCGATATATTTTGTCTCTGTTCCTTACTAAGATGAAAATAAAAATTAAAAATAAATCCCCTCTAGTTCACGTAAATTTGTTTTCCATGGATATCATTTAACTGAATGACACTGTCAGTCTCGCATAATTACAATTCGTGGACCGGGAAAACTGCGGAGTTCCTATTTTGTTTTCCAACGCCGTCCCCGTCAGCTAGGAATTCATCTAACAGTAGCACCGTGGCGGAGGATTACTTCTAATGGATCGTTGATTGCAATCTTTTTGTACCAAGTTCCTAAGAAACACTCAAAATTTCACCCGATTGATACGCTTTGAAGAATTGTTTTGGGTGAACAAAATCTTCATTCACAAACGGAACTTTACAATCCTTGTTACTTGGCTAAGTGCATTCAGTCATATTTCACTCACTTTTTCACACAAAAATACTTATCATCAATTTCTCGTTCGACATGTGAACAACACATTTCCCTTCTGACATTGTGGACGATCTTGAATTTGATTGATGTTCTACCACTTCATGAGTTTGTTTATTAACTGAAATAAGTACGTTGAACGATTTTCTCCTTTAAAATTAAACTTTCTGTTCCAGTGACTATCCAACGATGAGGAATTTCCTTCGTAAAAACGATTATGCTAAGTGGCTTCTTTTGTGTGGCCTTCGCCAAAAAGTGCACGAATAAAACACGCTCCGCGGTTCTGGTTGCCTAACTCCTCATTTTCATTTATCCGGTACAAGGATGTTGTCACTTTAACTGAAAATAGTTCCTGCTGTGGTCAAACGCAGGTTTTTCTTCATTTGGCAGAAGGACAAACTTATCACAACTTAAATGTTGGACAGCTGATCATCTTTCATACTCTACATGCCACATTGTTGAATATTGTTTAGTAGAAGGTGCGTCTGTTGGATTGAAGGTAGATATTTCACTGCTGGATAGCAGTGTTGTGTTATGATGGGTGGAGTTATATATATATATGTATATATATATATATATGTATATATATGTATATAATATCGGATTGGAAATAGCCATGGCGTCTACACAACAACATGTCAATCGGACTAAACAGAGGAGGGGGGCGGAATACATAGTCTTTTAAACACAGTTTACTGGTGACTGTTAGCTTGTTTCTGCTTCCATCACCGTTAGGAGTTCACTAGGGTTCTTTTTTGTTCTATTTTTGTTTAAAACAATCTAAGCGTCTGAACCAATCGTTTTCGTGCACACAGCGATGCGCTCATTGGGCGCGTGCCGACCGCTTCTGTGGTAGAGACGGTGCGTAGTTAGATTGGTTCCAACCAGTGTTTTGGGGAATCCGTACACTATGTCAAATGGATTATTAAGGTTTAAACTGTACCCACTCTCTACTAGCCGGCTTAGAACAAAGCTCTTGGTGGTGCTCGTCTGGTCCATAGGCCAACCACTTCGAGTAAAACTATTTAATACCTTAATGCAAACGTTTAGTGGAGCGAAATAAATAATAGTCTGATTAGGAAGCACTGGAACAGTTGTTCAGTTTTCATTGTTTAATTATTAATTCAGTCTCGACAATCATCGAAACGCTCAACTTTATCGAAACTATTCACAATTTTAAGACCAGACCATTTTCCCTGAAGTACTGGAATTTTTAAAAAAATTTAGATAATATGCAAGATATTTCCTTATTTCACACGACCTAGCAAGCGTACACCTGTTCGCAGGTTGTATAGCGATGCACAAATAACCAGTGTATTTTGAAGTACGTTTTTTGAACGTACCCATGTAGAATCGTTCTTGTTTACCCCAATCCCACAGAGTTTTGACGTTATTCAGAGAGTGGAAGTAAAAGTTATTTATTCGTTGCAAGAAGTGAAGATTTAGGATTGCATAACGTGATATTATTGCAATGTGTTTGCGGCTATTGCAGGCTTTGCATCCCATATTTATTGTGAAGTCTATATTTAATCACCGCATCCCTCTCGAAATGTGACACATTTTTGTGTTGTGATTGTGAAAGTGAGATTTCTCTCATCTCAGGTGAGCGAAAGCATGCTAGACCGATAAAATGGTGGTTTTATGGGCGCAAAACTACTCGCAATTGATAAAACCGTAACATCCCACTGATTTTACTACAAACTAATGCTTCACTGCAGTGATTGAATGAAACTAATCTTAACATGAAACCAGACCATTTTACCACAGTACAACCCTCTTAATCTTTTATGACACAGATTGGCCTAATGCCCTCGTCGGTTAGCTTGGTGTTTTGGATGAAGTGAAGTTTGTTATTGCGTTTCGCATGTCCATCTCATTTAAAGTATCGCTTGCTTAACAAATCCGTCAATTGATTTGGCCAGCCATGTATGAAAAGAAACAGCCATTTGTTTTACTGATACTGTTAGACACTTAGTAACCAATCTGTGCACATTTCAGATATAGCTTAGAATTTCTGGTGATTGCTAATAAAAAGACCATTTGTTTCAATGGCATATTGATTTTGAAGTCAGTCACACGCGACTGTCGGTATATTTTTAAACAAAAATCAATTCTGTTTGACATCTCAGTGAGAAGCTTTTCAAGAATTCCGTTCGGACGAAACCTACATTAGCATTAAAAACTTGAAGCAAAATACGCAGCAATATTTTAACCAAACTGCCTGTCTCTTTATTTTTGGAAAACTGATTTTTTCGTATCACGTAAACATGCATGCACCGTGAAACGAATCTGGGGCTATTCTGGGCCATATTTCTATTGTTTAATAATGGGTCCGCAATAAGATAACATAATTCTGCGAGCGGATGTCATAATAAAATGTCCCGTGACATCAGTTGGAGGGTCGCAGTTAGTGAATCTCTTCGACAGTGCTTTTCTACGAGCAGGACCTTTTTCTAAATCGTGTATGTCGCTGCGGTCTATCGATCACTCCATGACCCATATCCTTTAATCGAACTAACAAAGTAGCTTGATTTACTTCACATTTCCATCATGGAGATTGTTTTTATCCAATCAAATTCTGGGTAGCAAAATGTGCTCGAAACCGGACTGCCTGGATGTCTCTAAGTGTGGTAGAAATACCCGAGATCCACACTGAGTTCAAGTTGACGCAATCGGGTATTAACGAGACCATAGCCCACGAGTTGGCTAACAATAATCTGATTGATTGTGAACAAATTCACCGAATCTTGAAGGGAGATAGTATTTTCAAATCTGTCAGTGTTAAACAACGAGGTTTCTATCTTTCAGTAGAATCATCAGCAAGAAGCTAAAAACGTCAGTCAAATGCAAAAGTTTGATCTTTCCCAACAAGTTACAGAGACGTGCACCAATTATGCTACTAAATAAATCCAACTTACGGACTTCATAGTGCACCTGAATGTGCGCAATAAAAGGTAAAGTTGGGTATGCACAATAACCTGGTATAGAATAAGCCATGATATACACGTGGCATCAGACTGCTGGCGTTGAAGACAAATATATTTTTAAAAAATATGCTCAGCCCTTGATTAAGTTAATCACCGACTGGGTAGATTTCTCCGACTGTCAAGAGGAAGCGTCACATCTCAGGTGGCCAGGAAACAAGACCAAGTTGTACTTATTTTTGTTCCGCTTTCAGTGTGTTTTTCATTTAAATCACTCCTGCTTCACCTGACGGTAATGACTTTGATTTTCGACACATGGAGATGTAAAACAAATGTTTGAAACAGCCAGTCACCTCTGTCTCATTTGTCAAAACAGGATGAAAAAATGTGTCACGATATGCAAGCAACTCCTTTGCTCTACAACATGTTCCTAGACAGTACCGTGTGAAAAATACATTCCGTTAAGTTGAGGAAGAGATTCTCAATAAAGTGTCGGCTGAAGTAAGTGGTGTGGGTCAGCGCTAAGATAGAACAATACTCAGGGTTAAAAACGTCTGTGCGTAAATGACTGACTGATGCATGGCGATGAGCATAACCTCATCAGCAGTTTGGGGCTGTATTGCCTGCTTTGAAATATCGGGTTGAGTCAGCTTTTTTACTCAGTGCGACAATGCGCTTCGGCAGCGAATGGGTTGGAAATTTTGTTTCATTATACGAAGTCATGTAAGAGCATGTTCACGATTTTGACAATCATTTCGGTATGGGTTCTGACACTCGTTGAGCCAAGCACTGATACGATTTGCCAAAGTGTGTTTTACCACAATTCCAAATGAACTGACCTTAGAATCACCAGTGGCTTTGAGAACTTATCCTTTTGGTTGTTTTTCATAGGCCCAATCGGAATTTGAAGCTATTCCTTGAAATCTTCCAGATAATCGTTGGCTAACATCGCTATTTTTTGAACCTCTGTTTGTTTTACATTTGGTAGTTGATGCAGATTTTTGGCATTCTGTTGAATAGAGTTTGGGCTAATCCCGTCTTTTCGTCAATGGTGGGAAACCGGAGAATAGTAAGTGACGTCCACCCCGAATGGCTTGACGGTCGATTTTGCACTGCGGCTTTCCATTAGGAAGTCTGCCTAATGAGATTTAAAAATGGTAGGTAGTTGTCTTTTTTGCTTCCTCAGAATCCGAATAACTGGGAGGATCAGATCTCAAAAATTCATCAAAAGGACTGAAGATTTCTTACCAGGAAATATTAAGTTATTGTTGGCGTACCCCCTGTAAAGAGAGAATTTCAGAATATTACTACGGACTTGTTGTTCAATCATACCCAAAAGATCGTCTGTCGAGGTTGGATCGAAAGAAGTTCCGATGATCACATCGTCAATTCGCCATCAGTTTGCTCTCCCCATGAAGGTAAAACGTCCACAAAATAAAATACTTAACATACTAAACGACAATGGGTAAAATAAAGTTGTACAATGAAATAAAATCACATAAATAAATCAGGTATTTCACGTTTTGTACTACTTCGCAGGAGGAATCAACATCAATAGGAAATATTTTGTCAAACATCACTGAAACTTTGCTGAGATCTCAAATGGGTCTTGCGGATACAGCGGTGTTAGCCGTTGTCAAAAGATTGCGGATATATCCACAAACTCCAGAGAAGTTTTACAGGAGGCTGAGTTTTACTTGCATAGTATAGACCTCAAAGTACCTCCAAAATTTTGAATTTCTTGTGTTGTCTCATATAGTGTTTGTGTCCCAGCTGCTCCCAACTTGCCAGACACGCTTTTGCTTATAAAAATTTAGAAGCTTTATTGATATCTGTTCCTCTAACAGTACATTGCTATCAAGAGTAAAACCTTGGGTTTTATCGTCACGCATCCCCAGTGTTTTATTCATCCTGCCCGTGTATTCTCTCTTCTTTATGATTACAGCATTTTATCCTTCATCCTTTTTGTAGAATCAATTCATTGTCCTTTTTGACTGCATTGTTTGAAGGTCTCTCAATGTTGTGATTAAAGACAATATCACTGGTTTTTTGGATCAATAAGGCGTTCTTCTGACGTATAAACCGGTTCCTTCTTGAACCAACCGGATTTGTCGAAGGATGTGGAGACCTTTAAAGTGATCACAGTTTGAACATTCACTTGCGGATTAGTCACTTTTGCTAACGGCATGATAGATCTTGACCGCAACGGAAACCCCCCCGCTGCATTTTTGTCAACTGACAATCCGAAAGGTTGTGAATACACGTATTGGTGTATGCTCACATGGATCTTACACTCCCCCTTCCAGACTTTCCGTTGCTTTCGATCCTATATTTTCTGAACACTTATCTATAAAGGTTCTCGGACTTAATTCCGTACGTCAGCGAAAGCCTGCAGAGAACATTGGCGAGTTTTCATGCGCTAATGGAACTTTTCACTTGGTTATTTTACGCTGACTTTTGTGATCTTACTGACGTTGGCTATATTGTTTGGCTTTCCCCTCTTGGACAGAAGTTCTACGGGTCAACTTGGGAAATGACAAGTTTGCATGCACTCCTTGCAAACTTTTACATATGCACCAAAATGCTTAATTACTATTTTACAGCTTGCATTAAACAAATTTCGTATTAATACGAGGAATCAGTGTCAAGTATGACATTCAACGTAACTTTTACACGGATAGGATGGAGGGGGTTCGTATAAACCGCAAATGACCAGCATTCTATTCACCGCACAAACTTGCTCAGGGGGGTATTCATTGTTAAAGAAGTGGGTTGCCAAACAGCGGATAATTTAATGTGCATTGCATGTAAACCCCCTGAAGAAAAGATACCGGACACTTCGGCTAATTGAATTCTCTTTTGACAAAGTCGTACTCTAACATCAAAATCGTTCTCTAACCAACCCTAATAAAAATGATGTGTTCTGACCAGAATCGTAAAACGCTAGGAAACCCTGTTGTTTGGATAGTGATAACCTTCGTGTGCGATCCGCTGGATGAAGCGGTTTCTGAATCTCACGGACGGACGAGCCACAGCAGTGCATCGCTGACGGGACGACCAGAAACCGACAGAACGGATGGTTAGTGGTAGATTTCTTGCGAAAACCAAAGGCAAACGCGCAGACTTCATCTATTGCCAAATCTTTAGTTCGATCAAAACATTATTGTGACTCATTATCTCGATTTAATATTGTGCAACGCAAAATGCAGGGTTTTTCCGTACACCATGACCACTTCTATGAGGATGGATGCGTTTGCAAAAACGCCTTTTGCAAACGACTGACTAAATAACTAACCTCTTTCTTGTCAGAAAAAATGCAAGGTTTTATAGTGCACTTTACTCCACCGTACTGAAATGAAACGATTCTGAAGCAAACCAGGAAGTTTGGAAAAAGTAATTAGATGAAGACCGTGCACTCAAACTTAGCTATTATCGAGCAACCTATCAGCGAGAGAAATACATAGTCCCAGTCAAAACTCCAAGGGGAATTTTCCACTGCGAACTTACTGATGTAGTGAAGATACTCCCAATGCTGAAACGCAAATCGTCTTGATCGCATTGTGACTCCAGTACATGTGATGATTATAATCACGCTCGAGCGTCGCAAATCTTATGCCAGCTGGGTTTGGAGGTCTCCTGAAGGACTAAAAGCGCATCGTCTCCGGATCGCATCATGTAGGCGCCACAATCAACAAATGTAGTTCGGCCGCGTGCAGTAGCACCTATCTAAGAATAATTCAGCATTCATGAATCACACTAATGAATAAGGTTTACTAACTTCAGCTAGATCCCTGAGAAAGAGTCCATGCAGTGACAAGATCTGGGTGGGTAAATAACAATTAATGCGGCATAACGATTCGGTTGGTACAAATAAGTGGGAATATGGTTCAAATTTGGTTTTTTATGCCATCCGGGCGCTATTTCACTGTTCAGCTCCATCTCTGTTGTGAATTTCAAATTTGCGTGAGCCGAGTTGAACACATTCAACAGTTGTTTAGTTGTCGTCGAGGGGTTGAGTACATAATACAAACCCTAGACAACAAAACAATTAACACCAAAAATCCCTTCCCCACCCATATTTGTATATGACTAATCCAATCCTTCCTATAGTGAAAATATTTTGTCAAGATATATATATATATAGTGATGTAATGGCATGAGTACGAATCACTGAAAACGAGCTTGTTCGCCAACTTGTGTTTTTTCAAAACCTACTCTCTCTGCTGATTTCATAACCAATGTGGGTACTGAGATTTTTAATTTATAAGTTTACCATATGGACAACTGATTCTGAGTGAAACGATCGGCTTTATAATTTCATTTCCAAACAGTTATGAAATCGCAAAATAACCTAATTTAAAGTCTAAAATTTCCCTGATGTTCGTGTGCATCCATAATATTTCGTCCAAATAATATTTCTTTCTGCATCTCTCAAGGTTCAGTGTTAAGTCTTGGGATTCTATGGATGATTCTCGAAGCCAATGGTTTATTTACAAGAAAAAAGAGCAACGGTTCTGAAAACCCAAAAAGTCTTCGTCTTGGGCTCATCAGAGACTGAGCGATCAGAAGCGAGTCACCTTGGCCATGTGCGGCATTCGCATCGATTATTTCGTTCACTATCCTACTAACTGAGCCTCTTTTTACGTAAACAGTGACAATAAAAGGACTGATTTGTTCCTAGTTGGACGATGTTATACTGATACTTCTTTTTGCCATTTTCCATGAACCAGTTTTGCGTCGAAGACGGAGACAACTGACAGTAACAATAATTGGATTCGTCATTGATCAAGCGAAGACACACACTTGTACTGGAATTCCGCAGTTTTAGATGTGCTCTGGTTGCGTCCACGGCTAAATGCATCAGACCAGTACGAAAATGAGTGAGTATCCCAACGTTTATGCATT
This sequence comes from Fasciolopsis buskii, assembly GCA_008360955.1. Lineage (NCBI taxonomy): Eukaryota > Metazoa > Platyhelminthes > Trematoda > Plagiorchiida > Fasciolidae > Fasciolopsis > Fasciolopsis buskii. The sequence continues at coordinate 114,274 of LUCM01002823.1, read as the reverse complement.
TGCGCACATTTTCATCCGAATTATCACATTATTCGGAACTTATGTTTTAATAAGCCATATTCTTTCCTGAGTTTCAGAATACAGTAGAATTTAACCAGAGGGCGCATCGTTCAACACTGCCTGTAAATGCAGCTCTGAGATTGCAGAAGCAGAAAGTTTACTTGGTGCAAATTCACTAAAAACGAAGAAAATATCAACGGCGAAGGAAATATTTAGTTTACACTTAGTAAGAACATTTAGAAAGATGAACAAAAGGAATGACTTGAAATGCCGGAAATGTAAGAACGACGTTGGGTTGTCTGTCTCTAGTAGTCTCACGTTTCGGGTAATCCGGCTAATCATTTTGAAAACAAGTTTAAAACCAGGCCATTCCCGAGGATGAGCCATAGAGACCAAGTCATTTAAACGATCCATGTGCCTAAGCGTCGGTTTCCTATGCATATGCAATGCTCATGCCCTGTATCTGTGTGCGTTCATGTGTATCATGACAGCGGATTGGGTCACCGTGTCGCTGTCATTTGGCTTGGAAATACATTGTTGGTCATAGTAACATCAAAGATTATTAGACTTGGACAATTTTGCGGTTCAGAAAAAAATTTACGAACTCATAATTTGCAAACCCGAAACGTTGGATTACACATCCTGTGCAACAGGCATGACTAAAGTCACGAAAAACTGGTGTTAAGTCGAATTGATAACTTGTTCGATTCCGTTCGTTTTAATCGAACTGAGGAAATTGGAAAAGATAGCACTGAGGTGACCTTTCACGCGTCATATTCGTATGCCAGCCCTCTACTAAGGGATACTTTTGTTTTTTTTACCTTCTTCATTGTTTCACAAAGCTTCCTCAGAAGGATAATATCTACTTACTCCATTGGACGCTATTAAGAATTGAAACTATGGCTCACCTCTACTTATTGCATTTTTTAGCACACAGGAACAATGACGAAGCTATGGGATTCTCGGTAATACCGCTCTTCACAAATATTTCCTGAGTTTTCATCGAATCCAAGGTATTGACTGCTTTCTACAATCCCCGGGGATTTAATCTGGATTAAAAAAACTCGCACAAGGCTTTCTTCAATGTCTTTACTATCAGTGTAGCTCAATAAAATTGCATTGCAGACGGACAACTCTGTAAACGTCATCAGCTTTTTAGATTCTGGATTTAAAGTGAATCATTTCTGGGTCCTCAACAACAGCATTCGGAGAAAGCCCACTAACAGAGACAAATATCTAAACTTCCATTTGTCCTGTCCACTATGCATGAAGCGTGCGCTAATACTGACGCTAGCAAACGTACTGGATAAAATGTCTAGCCACTACAGCGTTCATGGGTAGAAAAAAACAGCAACTGAACACCGTTCCTCAAAACAATAACTGTTCATCCCAGTTTGTAAAAACGCAAACGAGAAAACAGTTATAGTATGAAGAGTACTAAAATACTTATTAACTTTATCTGGTATTCTATGCAGATCGGTTAGGTCAGAGGCCATCCGAGGGGTACTCAGTAACTACGACATTCGGTACTCATTCAATCAGATAACGGGCTGCAAAATAAGCTGACAAAAAACAAACCAATTAATTGTGTAGGATCAATGCAATTTTATTTACAAGGTCACTTGATGATCTCTGTTTTGTTTGTTGAACAAACATCCGAACATAGAAAGAGCAGGATCGCCAAATGCAGACTAAATGGGTTTTAACAAATGTGAAGGAGAATCAGCAATAGCATCCCACCCAATATCTGAGGAGCATACTGCTGAATGCGATAATACCATCATTTGTCTGAGTTCTTTCTCGACAAAGTGGAAACTTTGACGATAAGCTCCCATCCTACGAGACAGGGCCAAAGTGATGGTGTGAATATCTTAATTGTGTAGACGGGACTAAGGATATTGATTAATGAACCTCACATCCATTGCCATGCCAAGCTGAAGTTAAGTGGTTTGTGTACCGCAAAACTGACATTAAGACTGAGATTCCAATCCAAAGTATATGGTCCTGACACTGATTGACTTCATCATCGTCGTTCAGCGCTAAGCAACGGTGCCGACCCCATTAGTCCCTGTATTTCTCACCGATTTACAGGCTCCAGTATGAGGAATAAATAGCTTAGGTGGACACAAAATGGACCTACAGCGGCGAAGAAAGGAAGTAACATTGCGGTAACCAACCTACGAAATACAGTCCAAATGGCCAAGCGCAGATTTTCGAAAATATTGAGTGTCCTTTATCTAAGTTAACAGTAGAAAAATAAGACCAATGCTGCGAGACTTTAACATTTCGAGCCGCTCCTTTCAACTGCTTACGTAAAACAATGTGAATTGTATAATATCCAGTTATAAACTGCAGTGAACGGGCACAGAGGTTAAATTCAGTACAACAACGATTGACGTCATTCCCATGGCAAAAAGGAGAGTCTGTGGTAAGAGCTTTTGTGTATAAAGAGCTGGGTTACGCAATCGCATTAGCACTGCTTCAATGAAGGCTAAAATCTTCCGGCCGGTGCTGTGCAATAAGAGATTAAACAGGAAATGGGGTCGACTGCCTGGTTTCACGATTGATGACCTCAGGTCAAGATCATGAGAAATATTCATTATTTTGTACCATTGATTTGGCCAGCCATTTGTGAATATGTTTTGACATCTATTGTGAAATACTTCGGTCTGTTCTGCTGATGTTAGTATCACCGCAAATGCAGGTGAACCGGTAACAAGGTGTGAGGGAGAGTGTGACATTCGGCTGGAATCATGCTGGCTTAGAATGCTCCTTCGAGTGGTTGACATGATGCGAAGGCCTGCGGCTGGGAATGTTCGACTGATGGCTACGTTGGTGACGAAAATAACTGAGAATATCGTCACCTCTGAAGGCCAGTCTGACGTGTACGGCTTTCTTCAGTGTTTCATAGGTTGAGTCATTCTTCAGTTTTTGTCGGCGATGGACGTCAACGGATTTCGCTGGATATCCACTAAAAATAACTATTCAGCGAAGAAAGTTTTTTCAGCTCACCCTACCAAGCAGCGAGAGAAACGTGATGCAGGAGGTTGAATGAGCTATCAGAACACCGAGGTTGTCAGGACTTTCTGTTTTAGTGAGAAAAGGATAAAACTCGCAAATTAGCGGCAGATATAGGTCTTGTTAAGATTAATGGCAAATCTATAGACACCGTGGAACAATAATTTGCATTTTTTAGATTCGCCATTACAGTTAGATCAAGTAAATAAAGAGGAATAGACAAACACTTCAAACTGTTTAGGATCTTCTTGTCACAGTAAGCATTTGAAAAGTCTAATTAACTGTTGACCCTATTGTCATATTTTTCCCTTTGCAAAATAATAAAACGGCAAGCCGTTATACAAATTTCTTAAGTCAAAGCCTTAGCCGTATATGCCACCGTACGTAACTTCCACATTCTGTGATTCCTCTTGATCATGACGAGCATATGCCGAAATCGTGCTTGTATGTGACGACTTATTGGATGTTGGGATGCTTACCTGTATTGCATTCAGCTGATCATTTCTACAAAGATTGTTAAATAACTATTGAAAAATAGTTATAGATGTGTCCAATCAAAGCGGCAGCATTTTTCTGTTTTAAGAACCTGTGTGCAGTCTCGTACTCTTATTACGATGGAAACAATCAGTCAAATACCGAATACAATAAAATATTGTCAGCGATGCGACTATTGATACGCTCGTTTGAAACAGACGGTATTTGTGCGATGTACATCGATGATTGCATAAAAAGTTAGGCAAATTTGCTACCGCAATCGACATACATGGAAGTGCGGGTCGAATTGCACTGGGCTTAGGATTTTTTGAGCAGACTAAAAGACATGGAGTTAGGAACAACGCAGCTGTTTTAAGCGGCTGCAAAAACGTAATTTTATTCTGTTCTCTTCACGTTGGTTCCCTAAAAAAGGCGGAATAACTTGCTCCTTAGCTTTCACAGCCTACAAGGCAATCTTGTGGTTTTGCAAATGAGTAGAAAGAGAGCACGTGGATCATTTTGATCGACTGAATAGCGGCATCAAAGCGACGTCAGTCTCCTCATATTCATTGTTGAACATCATATCAATCTCAGTGCAGTTACCAATTCGCAAGTTCCCGTAACACAAAGCTGTAATTTTTCCAACACAGCGTTACAGGAATCCTTAGAAGGGCCAGTCGTCATTTGCTTTTCCCTGTTGAAATTCAATGCAACTGGTCGCAACTGAAGTGTTGAAAAATTCCTACTATCATGTATGCCAAGTACTCAGTCGGAGTTTCGTTAGGATCACGGCATAAGTAAAGTATCTGGAGTCGCATATTCAATCGTGACATCATTAACCTCAAGAACAACACATTTTCAGTTGACGTTTACTATGCTATTCACTTGCATCCTTGTTTTGGTTCTCTCATTTGACGGAAACTTCTTTTATTGAAACCAGACCATTCGTAAACACAACGTAACGTAATGGTTCATGCGAATTTTCACTAATCACTCTGAGGTATGGAAATTTATGGAAATTGGAAATTTAGTTGCAAGTCATCTTGCTTTCTGCCGTGGGTTTTCTAATACTCTGCAAGTCCTGAGCGCGTAGACTTTTCACTCGGAATAGTAATTCCACTTATTTTTACCCATAAGTGGGCTGTTAACCGGATTCATGGTAATCCTTATTATATTCGATACTGTGATGAATACCCGTCTTCATGGAGAAGTCGAATGTAGAGTGAGGGCTTGTGAATCGAACATCTGCATCTAGGGCTATCCAGATATCGATGTTTCGCAGTGTATTACTCTCGTTGTAAATTAAGATCTCGAGGTTTCATTGCCTCTGACGACGAGCTGAATGCTGACCGCTTCCAAGCAAATTGGATGGTCTTTTTCACTGTATGCTAACCACTGAGTTTATTCTGTTTTCCATTAATAAGTATGAGCAAAAGTGGTTGAACGCCGGAATATGTATATATATAGGCATACAGCACGTGAAAAAATGAGCAAACATTAACAATAAGAGATGAACAGTTTTGTAGTTGCTTCGGCTCATCATCTGTGCGTTCCTGGATCTTCTTTTATAGCTCGTCCTCATAGATATCAACGTAATATTGGGACCGGAAGATCCTTTGGTCGTCAGGAGTATGAAGAGATCAGGTATGTATTTGAGATTCACACTAATTGAGGCTAATTGTTATTTTGGGGATCGTTAACTATTAACCACTGAGGCAAATACGTTGAAAGCTCAGGTTGTTATGTTTACACTTATTATAAAGCCAATATATGTATGCTTATTTATCCATTAGCATGCATATAAATAAACAAACTCTGAAGCCTAAGAACGGTATCCCGGATATTGCAGCACATCAGGCACGTATACCCGCTATATCTCTGTCAATCTATTCGTATATTAGAGCACTCCATTTAGAAAGTTTCACCCGAGAACAGTTACATGCATATCATATATATATATATATATATATATATATATATATCAATAAATAATTGAGGTCCTTCAAAAAAATGATACCCATTGGTGGATGGTATGCAAATATCTGTGGTCATATCTCAGTGTGAGATACTTCCTGTTTGAAGTGGACGGAGTTTCCGATAGCAGTTTGACAGGTTGTATTGCTGATTATTCCACAGAAAAAGGTTTGACAAAATATCGATGGTTCTACCTCAACCAACTCGCCTTCGGAGTGACTTAACTGTTTTCATAATGGTATCACCGTTCAGAAATTCCCACAAAAGTAAGCCACCATTTTGGATAGTGAAACGTTGATCCTGCTCCAAAAGTTCAAACTTTCTGCCCTCAGTGGTTTACTACGCGCACCACGAAGGAAGTGGAAATGGGTTATGCATGGACCCAACCCACTGATTATTTATCGACGTAAGCAAAACAGAGCATAAAATTAGTACCCACGTGGCCGGAATTTTGTGTTTACACAACAGTTTAAAAAAGCAAAATTAATAACGAAACATCTGCCTATTCCACAAATCATTAATAACTTACTTGCATCAAGAAAATGAGTTATACATATATACTTGTCCATGTGCTCTATGCTGATCCAGTCGAAACACTCAAGATTTTGCAAATAAACTCCGAGAAAAATCACATAAGCGAGTTACCTCAGGACACCATTACAAAAGACTACCAATTGTTTACTGAAGACAGAATTTATAAGCTAGGTGCCCTATTCCTCTTTTTCTGTATGTTTTCATTTCCGTAGAATAAAAGAGATCAACCGTCAAAGCTACACTGAAATTTCGATAACCTAGTGGTTAAATAGGTTTTAGTGTGGGGCAGTTTTTTCTCCCGGTAAAATGTAGGATGCTTAGGTTGTTAAAGAAAAGTAACATAGGCTGTTTACCTTTATACGCGGAGTTACATTTATGGGAGCCCACGTATACATCAAGAAGTCGTTAGGTTAAACGCAGCCATAGCTGATCAGTTCCGCTTTTTTTCAACTTGATCACACATTAAAATTTGTCGAGGTTGCTGCCAATTGATAAAAAGTTTTGTTTGGCTCCATTCCTAGTTTTTCGGACGAATTCTCCTCAAAGAGGTGTTGACAAAGATCATGTTTATTTGCGACTTGTTAAGTTATAAAATGGTTGCTTCTGCACCGAATCGTTGCATAATGTTGTCAAAATGTGAATTTCCCGAAGACGCCTGAAAACGTTTGTCACATTCCCCACCTAATTCCAAGCTGCATAGTGATAAACGAAGTTTAGTTATAGTAATGATATTTGGGCTATTAGAAGCGAAACGGGAAGGTCAGTTAACAACTGATGAATGTACCTAGTAGCAAACTTATTCGTTGGTTTACTAGCGCATAGTAGCAACGGGCTCCATTATTTTAAATAATCATGGATTCTCTATTGTCACGGACTCATGTGGAAACCCGTTCTCCATTCAAGTTGCTTTTGTGTTACCCGAATCGTGATTCTGGAATCTCACATGTGGACATTGCTATAAAGTTACCAATCCGAAGGTAGTTTTGGTATCGAATGCTGAATCCAGCTTGAAATAAGTTCAGTTGTAATTTTAAAACTACTAAAAATTTGAGCAGGAGGCAACAAAATTTACGATATTCGTGCTTTTGTAGGTGCCTTGCCCGACCTCCCATTTCGACCCTCCGAGTAGCGTACTAGGATGTGCGTTTTTTGTTGAATTCCCCTCACTGATTTCTCATGTTTCAGTTGAATTCCAAACATCTCATTTTTCCCAGTGGTATGCATCGAAGAACTCAAATCAGCAGGTCGCAGCTTACTGGCGCTGGGACCACGGTGATCACGGACGCTCTGGCCTCAAGTGAAGGCAGGCCTTCGCATTGTGGTGGGTTGAAACCTACGACGATCGCTAATCGGGCTCGTTTGTTTACGCAGTTTTCCCAAGGGAGTCTTCGCAACATTCATTACTTGACCGGCGGTACTCAAACCAATAAGATCGTGACATTTGGATGAGAAAGTCGCGGGTTAGAATCCCCTCACTACCAGCCATTTTCCCTACTTGGCAGCCCTCTGTTGTCCACGGTCTCCTTCCTGAAAACGATGCACATTGTTCTTTCATCAATAAAGGAAGAATGTAAAAAAATATGTGCATAGCTTGCAGTTGCCGCATGGATTGCCATGTGGGCCCGAGAGATACACTGGAACAAACTTTATCTATCAATGTGACGAACGTAAATCGAAATGGGAGCCACAAATCTAGTTTCATTAGCTAAGTCAGACATAACAAAACCAGTTTAAATTCAGATGGATGTTGCATTGGGAAGTCATCAAAGATTAATTCATTTATATCTTATCCGGAAAATCGTGATACTAAGTAGCGTTTCACTAGTTGAAACGAAGCTTATGAAAGTTAATGAGTTCTAAAAAAGATAGTTTTCGCAATGCAATGCAAAATGAAAGTGACTGTTCGAAGCTGAACCTAAATGTCTCCGGAGTTGTAACTCAGTTTAGCTTAGGAAACGGAATTCATCTATTCACAATTGCATTTCCTCAAAATTTTGGTGTCATTTGACCAAAAGAACTCGTGGCAGTTCAACGGCAAAAAGCCGGTCGACGTTTTAACTAATTCAATCCAAACTGCAGATCCATGTTCTCTTTCAGACTGTTCTGAGAGGTGACCAAGGGAAAGGCACACCATCGATTTCTATTTTCTATTTTTCTGTGGCAATTATGGCTACTCGGGCAGTTCTGAGTAGTAAAATCTAATAACCACAGAAAACAAATATATTTCGGGGTCGTGTGTCGATCAACTAATGCAAATAAGATTTCGCCCCTAAAAATCCTCTCTCATCAAGTTAGCCCCTTGATCTCTCACAACAACAAAACTGCATTGAGAGGCTGCTTAAGCTCATCGCAACATCGGCAGATTATACTTTGCACCGGCAATGCTACTCTCTGAATGTTTCATTGTAATAGTTCGGTTCAGCTTACATTTCACGACGAGGAAATTTGCACCAATGTTCTTTGATTTCAGTTATCTCATAAAGATATTGGTGTTTAAACACCAACAGCCTTCGCACAACTGGTTATAGCGGCCGCGTTTTTGAGTCGCATAGCAGTACCGATCTTACTGTTGCTCTGCACGCTCCACATTTGATCGACGACTTATCACGCCGGCGCGGCAGATCCAAGTTGATGGAAGCGAATAAACCTTTCTGCATGCACGCTGATACTTAATCTGCTGTATTACCACCAGGTGAGGCACAGCTGCCCAAGTACTTAAATTTGTCTGCTTCACACAATTCTCTTCATGTAAGATCAAGGTTCACATTCGAGCGAATTCAGTCCTAAAACATTTTACACTTCGAAGAATCAAAACGAGTCCCAAACACAACTGCATTATCGTATAGACGATCCAGAAAACCTACAGCTTATTTGGCTTTTTACTCTGCAGCACAAAATCAGCCGCACATTCAAATCAGACATTTTCCTGTCTCAGCGAATTCCAATGCTACTGTTCTCACACGAGGACGGAGCGATTTCCATAACCACTTTTGTAAGTCCCGTATTCGTTAACTACGATTTTATCACTTAGCCATCGTCCCTGAAGACAAACAGGGGAAACCTATCCGGTTTGGGTACCTTGTTTTATAAAATAACTTGCCTCCCTAATGACTTCCATTTCTGACTCAAGTTTCGCATCTCCTTGCATTGACTCACTTGCTGGCATAACTGAAATTGGAGGTGGGCCGAATAAACTGTTCTCCAGAGTGGGCCACTTGAGGCTTCAATCGACACTCCTGAGGATGAACTAGTGAGTCGTCGAGTTATTTAATTACCTCGCTTATACTCGGCTTCCATGGACCAGCATTCCGAATCAATCCGTAAAGGTTGTGACTGACACCGACGTAAGTAACCTGCTGAATAACGAATAATCATTACCTCAGCATCTACATTCCAATCAGTCAATTCTAGCCCTAGACTGCTATCATCCGTCTAAGCTGCGCGAAGCAAGAAGAACCAAAATCAACGGGAACAAAATTCCATCTTACTAAGTCAAAACATCACACATTTATGGGTTATTTCACTTTCATATTTGCGCTTGCGCGGTCGCCATCGGTTATCCGCGTTACATCCTGATTGGTTCACCTAGTTTCATGCACTTCGTCTAATTTAGTCCAAGTCATTTGGGTGTTCAATGCATAACACTCACCCTGATTGGTTGGAACAATTCGCGATATGATCTCTTCAACCTCCATACCTGCACTGTTGCTTCCACTCAGGCCATGTGTCAACTAACAACTGGCATCTAACGTGATAGCATGGATTCAATTTGGTCTTGCCGTCCGCACTCGCCTGAAGTTTGGCAGGATCGGTTTTTATTCAGGCCTATGTATTGGTCACAATTTGTCTTACACTGTCTGTCTACCATCGCGTAAACATCGATAAACCATTGAGATGGCTCTACTAGACTCAGGTGCAATGACGACTAAAATACAGTTCCCCAGTGAAACTTTACAATTTCCCTAAATTCCCTTATCTACCATAGCTAGCGGTCACTCCTCAGGTTTTTCGTCGGTTGACACCTCTGGGGTCTACGCATTTCATTGTGTGTGGAATCGCAGGGACTGATCTGCGAGGCAAATGAAGTCGAGACTATCCATTGTTTCCCAAGTCAACAGAATCTGGGAGCCTATGTGGCAGTTGCCGCTGAGTGAGAGACTTTTTTGATCTGCTCCCAATGTTCATTCCAGTCCTGGACGTTTTGTTGCGACGATACCAGCGTTAAGAACTCCTACTGGAATCGAAGTTTGTGACTATCGGTCTACATTCAGTTGTGCGGGACGTGTGGTTTCCATGTTGGTATGAATAAGCGAAAACAAAAGCGAGCATGGACGAAAGCTTAGTCTGAGTTTACAGGTGTGAACCAGAATGGTCGACAATCCGCGACTGACCCACGCCAACCTTGATCGATATTAAAGTGTTCAATTTGAATCCAACGCTGTGAAGCAGAGGGAGGAAACCAGGTGAGCAGATGTGGCCTTTTGTCGCAAAAATTCGTGTTTGCCAGAAACGGCCTGTGGTTGGAACAAACTTAGATGAGGTAATCACCGTTGTTCATATGATCGGCGGAGAAAATGGGCCTCGGATGTGCGGTTCCATCCCCACTAAGCAGCCAAGTGGGCATTAAAATCATCAGCAATGACCACAATGTCTGTGTAACGCTCAATTTACACAACTTGGAGTAAAACATATTAGAAGTCGTCTACGACCAATGAGGGGATGCAGAGACAAGACAAACAATGATGCTTCAGTCGATCGCAACTGACATGTGCTGAACTGCTCACAAGCTACTGTTGACTAGGATCTACTCTGGCAGTGAACATTCGACTTTCACGCTCACAGCGATCCAAAAGCCAGCCTCACCACAAGCGCTAGAAACCGGACCACGTGGCATGCTGAGAGTGCTGTCAGAGAGAGGGATGGCATCTGGGTCTTGTATAGATGTTTCCGAAAAGCAACATGGATCTATTCCAATAGTTCTTCCGGTGCACCTTGTTGCCTTATCTGATAGGCCGGCGGTGGCCAAGCGGATAGGCTCGTGGTGTTTGCATGTGAAGGTCGCGGGTTTGAATCCTCTCACCTCCGGTCAACTTCCTCACTTGGCAGCCCTCTGTTGGCCGCGGTCATATTCCTGAAAAATGGTGTACATTGTTATTTCATCAGTAAATGGAAGTAAAAGATAGAAGATTGAAGGCGTGAAGTGAACAACGAGGCCTAACAAGTGTGTCCAAATTATTTCTTTCTCTTTCACTGATTCCCTAATCAGATAAGTCCATCCAACCGCGATTTCACGCGGCCTTGCGCTGTACATATATATGAGGAACGAAATTAATTAGGTCCCCTATATAAATCTCAGACGACAGCAATTTTGCGCTGCGTTCCAAAGGCGGTTTTAGCATGATGCGTTAGTCTATTCACATGCCTCAGTCACATTTCTTTTACATGCAATAAAGAATGGCGAATTCCTATGTTTCTAGTCCTCATAGAAAATGAAATTTTATCAGAATGCACAGCAAAATAATGGTTACGCAAAAAGTGATAAAATGGAATTCAAAAGCTCGTCAGCAGTTAGCCAGAGGTTACCTTCAAGATGGCAGTATATATATATAATATATATATATATATATATCGGCATGTCGAGATTGACAAACATAACGTCATCTTAACAAGACCCTGATGCAGAATAGAGAGACAAGCAGACGGACAGTGCACAAAAACGAACGGAACTAGCGATCCCATTCAATCACCCACTCACGTTTGACGAGTCCTAGTTTGGATCGAAACGTCACGATAAACGTATTAACTCAGTGTACGCCTTCTCAATTATTAAATATATATATAACATCGTAAAGTAATTCAGTTGTTACCTATTGCACTACAAATAGTCTTGATGCTTATCGGAAAGTCCCAAGCTCATTGATCAGTCAAATTAAGTTTGTTACCGTTTGTTAATCTCGAATCCAAACTTTCGTTTCTAGTTCAAATCATGCCAGTCCACTTGTATTACCCTCTGTGGGTGAAGTCGTTTACAGATATTTCAAATCCGAATGGCCTGTTTGGATGCAGCGAGCAGTGACCGACCGTAAGATGGTTTTCGGACAGTTGTTATCTACATGCCTACCATAAAATACAACCATGTTATGGTTTTGTTATGTGAGTAATGCTCACATTGTTGTGGAAGATATGATACAAATCGACCACTACTGGTGTCCTCGTCATGAACTGCTTTTTGGACATTTTCATCATCATCATCATCATCACCATCATCATCGTTCAGCGTTAAACAGCAAGGCAAGCCCCACTGACCGCTGCCTTTCCCCAGAGTTACACGTTCATATAAAAAGAGTGAATATACAACGGGGACAGGGAGTGGACCTACACAAGCGGGAACACATAAGACGCTGCTGCAGCCAACACACGAAACACAGTCTAACTGTACAAATGCAAGTGTTTTCAATCATTCTGATTCGATAGAAAATGACAAAACGATCGCCACTGTTCACAGTTCACTGCCATATCCTTCAGTGTCTCCAGCCAGCAAGTCGACGAGTCTTTCGGACCCCAACCACGAAGGCGTGAGACACCTACTTTACCTAAGTTCGCTGTACATTTTCTCATCCCACGTTGCCACGTCATCTGTTGGCCTCCACATGGCTTCTTCCGTTCATTGGGAGGAACACAGAATAGGGCACGGTATGGTAGACGAGTGCTCGCCATACGCAACACGTGACCCAACCAGCGTAGTCTGCTAAGTTTCATACGCTGAAACAAGCTATTCTCAGAAGTGGCACCCAATACCAGATTCCTAACCTCTAAATTACTCATCCGGTCACTCCATCCAATCCTCTCGTGGGACAGCTACGTCAGTTGGACTGGAAAACCAAACAGAATTGAACTTTCCAGGTCGGTTAAATCCTCCTCGCCAAAACTACATTGTTTCCTATACTTTACTGGAGGAGAAAACTTGCGTACCCTTTGCTTGTAAGAAACTTCCACCAAGCCGTNCAGACGGACAGTGCACAAAAACGAACGGAACTAGCGATCCCATTCAATCACCCACTCACGTTTGACGAGTCCTAGTTTGGATCGAAACGTCACGATAAACGTATTAACTCAGTGTACGCCTTCTCAATTATTAAATATATATATAACATCGTAAAGTAATTCAGTTGTTACCTATTGCACTACAAATAGTCTTGATGCTTATCGGAAAGTCCCAAGCTCATTGATCAGTCAAATTAAGTTTGTTACCGTTTGTTAATCTCGAATCCAAACTTTCGTTTCTAGTTCAAATCATGCCAGTCCACTTGTATTACCCTCTGTGGGTGAAGTCGTTTACAGATATTTCAAATCCGAATGGCCTGTTTGGATGCAGCGAGCAGTGACCGACCGTAAGATGGTTTTCGGACAGTTGTTATCTACATGCCTACCATAAAATACAACCATGTTATGGTTTTGTTATGTGAGTAATGCTCACATTGTTGTGGAAGATATGATACAAATCGACCACTACTGGTGTCCTCGTCATGAACTGCTTTTTGGACATTTTCATCATCATCATCATCATCACCATCATCATCGTTCAGCGTTAAACAGCAAGGCAAGCCCCACTGACCGCTGCCTTTCCCCAGAGTTACACGTTCATATAAAAAGAGTGAATATACAACGGGGACAGGGAGTGGACCTACACAAGCGGGAACACATAAGACGCTGCTGCAGCCAACACACGAAACACAGTCTAACTGTACAAATGCAAGTGTTTTCAATCATTCTGATTCGATAGAAAATGACAAAACGATCGCCACTGTTCACAGTTCACTGCCATATCCTTCAGTGTCTCCAGCCAGCAAGTCGACGAGTCTTTCGGACCCCAACCACGAAGGCGTGAGACACCTACTTTACCTAAGTTCGCTGTACATTTTCTCATCCCACGTTGCCACGTCATCTGTTGGCCTCCACATGGCTTCTTCCGTTCATTGGGAGGAACACAGAATAGGGCACGGTATGGTAGACGAGTGCTCGCCATACGCAACACGTGACCCAACCAGCGTAGTCTGCTAAGTTTCATACGCTGAAACAAGCTATTCTCAGAAGTGGCACCCAATACCAGATTCCTAACCTCTAAATTACTCATCCGGTCACTCCATCCAATCCTCTCGTGGGACAGCTACGTCAGTTGGACTGGAAAACCAAACAGAATTGAACTTTCCAGGTCGGTTAAATCCTCCTCGCCAAAACTACATTGTTTCCTATACTTTACTGGAGGAGAAAACTTGCGTACCCTTTGCTTGTAAGAAACTTCCACCAAGCCGTGCATAAGGGAAAGTGGGAAACTTTGAGTATTTGTTAAAACATTACGGACGCAAGCATTTTGGAAAAAAGGAAAATAAAATTGTACACGATCTTCTAGTCATGGAAACCGATGTAATGATCCCTAAGACCACTCTAGCATTTGGGATACTGGCAGTGAGCTTCGGCATGACTGAATTAAGTGCAAACTCGATAGCAAATTTGCACAGCTACAACAATTTCACTTCCTGGATATCCAACTCACTCCTTTTATAGTGAAAACTTCTGCCAAAAGGTAATATTCGAGTGTTAAAATGTGCTCGTCAAATTCTCGTTTTCAGCAACTTATGGTTTGGAAATCTTGTAAGGCTTTTATTCTAACAGCTATATAACTTCTTCCGAGTAAGACATTAGTCAGACCAGTCAACTGCTATCCGTCGTACTTGATATCCTATGATGTGCGGAATACGAGAATCTCCAATTAGCCATCATGGAGGCCTGAATAGGCCACGTTAGACATCAAGACACATCAGCCTTATGACCATCTCATTTTGAGTCCTATCAAATGTGTGGGCTGGGCCCGGGTGTTATTCACACGGAAATTTCACGCTCACCTTCCGAAAACCGTTAAGTTTCTATACTCATTGTAAGGTGAACGTCAAAAGATGAATTGATTTTCACCGGGCTTACGGGTATTTCCGACTGTGATTTGTTCAAAACTTCCCCCCTTCTAATATTCTGAGTGGTATAGCACTTAATTATGCAAAGAAATGTCAGCAAATATCGTGAATTGGTTTATAATTTTCTCATTATATGTATTAGGGCTACTTAAATATGACCTTAATTGTCAAGATTAACTCGTCTGAACATAAAATGTGAAGTCTTAATAGAGAATGGAGATTTCATAGACCTGTTTCGAAGAACAGCATTTATCCTACCTTATACTCACAAGTACCAACGACCTGGCTCGTTCGACTGTAGCACTTGTTTTATCGAATATGCTGACCACGGTTAGTCATAGACTTACGAGCTGAAGTTAACTGTTTAGTAGCTAGGATACTTTACGTTTACTGGGGTTTAATAATCGCTGTTGATCTGCGACGGGATGATTTTCATTTAGGAGGGATTTTGATTTACATCAAGGTTGATTTTGGGTCAATACTATTCAGTGATGAACGTTAATCGCTCATTTTGTCATGGCGAAGTGAAGCGACCAGCTAGAAATTCCGAAGTCATTTGTGCACCACAATGAAGGGGGTAACGAATAGATTACAAAGCCTTGCTTGATTTAAATTTTTGTGTTAAAGCGCATCCAGTGTTCAAACTAAACAACAGTACAATTTGCACAGCAACAAAAAATTAAACTATGACATGTTTTCATGCGCCCATTTTTTACGCAAGAAATCAATCACATCCAAAATTAAACGAAGAATTATTAATGTTCGTGCTAAAATTTTGTGGCACTAGTTCTTTTCTCCAGTCTTGAGGTAGGCTACTTTCAGCATTTTGTGTCGTTGTCCAGAAAGGGAGAAAAAACATTTAAATGTTTAAGTGTCAGCGGATGTTGAGTAAAGATGAATCGCGCAGTAAAACAAGAAATATAATTATCCTGCGCAATAGTGGAAAACAATGAGTGTCCTTATGCGTTAACTTGTTAATTTTGTTGATGAATGCAGGGTAAGTGATAAATCGGGCAGAATATTCATCAAAAGATATCTAAATTTTCAACTCAAGCACGAAGAAAACGACATATTCGTTTTCTACGTTACGATGGATAGGGGAACGTTTGCTGATTTGGTGATGGAAATATTCCCTTAATGGTGATAAAATGGATAATGCGAAATGTGACGTCTGCTTTGAAAGATGCTCTGTGTTGCACTTCACTAGAATACGGTAGGAATGCAATCCTAAGTAGAATAATTTAGCCGTATCAAAAGTATAGCTAGCTCTAGTGAATCATATAAAAGCATAGAATAGCTTAAATCTCGATGGTATCCATATTTTATGGTGTGACTAAAAATTCAATCTCTCAAGCGGTGGATAATAAAATTAAAGTTACAAAACTTCTTGGCGTATGAGATGAAAATGCTTTCCCACCCTCGCTGCAGGACATCACACTAAAAACGCCGAAAAATTACCGAAATTCAATGACGGGCCCATCTATTATCAGTATTTATCGAGGCTGAATTCTGCGTCAAATTATTGTGAATAAATCTTCCTTGTTCTTCTTAGATAGATACACATGGTGGCCAAAACCGGATATCGGTTGAACGCCTAGCATATCTGATCGGTGAATAACACCAAAGTTTACGGCTCATTATCGTAAACCTTCATCATTACTTGCTGAATAATACGAATGCAAGCTCAAGTATTTTCCTTATCCTGGCTGCATACCTATAAGGTGAGGCCGCGATCTGGTGTCAAGGTTGGAAAGCCGCTTTGTTATGGTCCAATGATTCACGTGAAAATGCGGATGCATCATGTCTAGTAAACAGGAATGTCTGACGAGCCCGGCTGCAACCAATTTAATGGCACATGGGCCAAAGAGCTGATCGACTAGCATACCAGGAAGCAGGTGAGAAACCAACTAGTTGCACTATTTACGGAACAAGGAAAAATGATTTGATTTTGTGACAATCTCAGAGGGGAGCGGATTCGTTGCTAGAACTGAAGACCAAAGGAGAGACAGCTGACCTGTTAGACGGGGTCGATCTAAATATGTGCCTTAATCTGGGCAGACCCATTTAAACCGTTTGATTGTGACAGATAAAAATGTTCCGTTGACCGGCCAGAGGTCATTTGTATCGCTCTAGCTGGATTAAGTGGAGAAGGATTGGACGAGCATTAAAACGAATGGCCGAAGACGCAAGAGATAGTGACCGCGATAACCGGATGATAAAACAATACTGAATTGGAAAATACCCATGTCACGTGAGTCTCAGTAATACTTATAAATTTACAGTCCGATTTGAGTTTTACCTTCATTTATGTAGCATATGAAATGCGACAGATATGACCAGGCTCAAACTTTTGGAATGATAAAGAACAACTTTGCCAAACAACATAGAAACCGATACAGCCGCCAAACGACATACATGTCCTTCCTACTTTCAAATACCTGCGATTATCACAAGCCTGACACTGTTTTAGCGTGACATAAAATGTGAGCATCGATGAGCCCCAAATGAACTCAGCAGCCCTTCAGACTCTTCACAGATGTACATGCATTCATCAACAAATTGATCTGTAAGACAAAACAGAATTGCAGTTTTCGCCCGTATTGAGATTTATTGGTTGCAAAATATGCAGCCAATCGCCCCGACTTTCCCATATACAAACAAAATCTGTGTAATAACCCCATACGGATTACTGACGCTTTTTTCATTCCACAGGCTACCGTTAATTACAATGCAAAAGTAACCCTAGAAAAGGTTTCCTGAGGTAGTCTAAATGTCTGCAAAAACCATACACACATACGACAATGCCGCTTTTTTGTTGTTATAATGTTTCACACTGAATTTAAGAAACGGCAAATCTAATCTTCCGTACACTGCGAACTAGGTTTGGATCCAATATTCAATAGCGCTGAACTAACTCGACCCCCACCACAAGGGCACATTGGACCGGCAGTTCCGAATGCTGTATGGTTTTCATAATCTTCCCGCTGGGCTGTAAAGCAGGGGAATTTAATTAAATTGCATCTGATCTAACCGATGAATTTGAAAATATTTCAACATTTTATTTCTTCTATGGTTACCTAATATGAGACATCAGTCAAATTTGAAGAACTGCTGGTGACCCCGTGAGGGCGCGATCAATTCAAAATATATTTCCAACCATTGCATACGTCATTCATGCAATGAGAGATGTCCCACCTTTCGGTCAATTTATTTTGGTCTCATCACAAGGTTGAACAATTATTGTTTTTTTCCATTTTGTGCTACGCTTCGCATCCCCACTAATTTAATCAACCTTGTTCGTCATGACAACCGTTATACCAAACGTTACCAAACGAAAGCATTTGGTAATAAGAATATTCGTCCAATACCAGAATCCATTCATGGTAAATTTATATGCTCCAAGTACAACGAAATCCATAATTAACCAACCTTCCGATATAGTGATTTGAGCAAGGTGCCTAAGAACGGATAGAACATGATTAAACGATCATTTTTCATAGCAAGAGTATACAAAACGGCTTCTCAGGAAACGATATCTTTAGTGGTCAACTCCCAATTTGCGGAGGCTTCCAGAAGGGTGAAATCTATTGATTTAAATTGTAGATGCATATAATCGAATGAAGTATGAGGGCGGCGGTTTTCGTGTCAACGCATGAAATACACGAGAATTCCCCTGCAATGTGAGAAACGTAAAAGAAACTTCAGTAAACATAGTACCTCTGAATAGCCGCTCCTCGAACGCTATTTGTCATGTTGGTTCAAATAATTCATGCAAGTGCATTCTTTTGATCACTCCATCCAACTGGGCGACGGATTCTTTGAACACCAAAAATGGAAGCTCCTGATAACTAGTTTACTTAGGTTTGCTGCACATTTATTCATTCCACGCTGCCACGTCATCTGCTGGCTAGTACCGAAGGATAGTTGAAATCATTGTTGATATGCTGTGCAACCACTCCATGGTTAAGCTAGTACGACTAAATTTCTTTTGGAATTCCCCTATAAAATGTGGGAACTAGAGCAGACCCCACCCTTGTTTCTGTACTTGGAGCAACCAAAATTTAACACATGATGAAGCGACGCTTTGCATCTAAAACTCTGTCACCAAGTAAGTAGTAAAATAGAGGCCGAGATGTAAGAATTAACATGAACAATCAAATCGACCAGCAAGAGCTCAGCCTTGGTCGATTGAACAAGCGTTGATCATAAAGAAGCTTCACATCAGCACCATTGGGCTATGATATCAACGAAGACAGAGTGAATGAAGTTGCAGTGAACACTACAACGATCGACTTTGAGATGGGACTAGGCTCTGTTAAATTCAGGTTTTTCAAAGAAAAAAATTGTATAATGTGCCCTGGTTTGGTTGCATCGCCACCGCATTATCCACTCAAGTTGGAAGGGGGAATGCTTAAAGATCGACTGAAAAGCAGTAAGTCGAACAATTCTATAGAAGAATAAGGATTTCAAATGCGAAAACACTACTAACTGCGGCACTAAATCGTATCTCTTAATGTCCTCAACCATTGCTTAAAAGGACCTCGTGAACTAAAAATCTGCAGCCAAACTGGAGCTACAATTCACTTAGGCCCTCGTTCGGTAGCGCAAAACCACTCACATGTCCAAATCACATTTTTCTGGCCCCACAAATATCAATGCCATTATTCGCAACTAAAGATAGGGCGATTTCCATTGCCATCTTAATGTTGAAAGGAAAAAGGGAACGAGAAAATCTACGGAACAGCACTTTGCCTGAAAAAACTCAGGTAACCGATGGCTGTTCGAGCAGACGGATTAGCAGAGCAAAGTGAACTTCTCTGCATACTTTTCAATAGGAGAGAGGGTGATCGGCAGGACCAAATGCTGTTTCCAGATAAAGAAAGTTCTGTATAACTTCGACTGGATGGAAAACCGTCTTGGTTCTCTTGCTTACACCTTTCTCGGATAATAGATGCTTGGCGAGACAAGACATTCGTTCTGAGATAATCTTCACAAATGAATCTATAACGCAGTTAATGATAAAGGGTATCTATAAGCACCAGTTAACTTTAGTAAGGGCAAAATCGGGAATCGAACAAGGGACATCCGAATGATGTAACAAAAGAAATGACACTTTCGCGATTATCCAAAACGACCAATCGGGATGGTATGTTTGATGATAAGCACATTTTCCCACTAAGGTCGAGAATGTATGGAATAGACCGCATGGACTGCAGTTTTAAGTTTGTGATCGGACTCCAGGTGACGGAACGAACGTGGAGAAACGGCAATGACATAACAGTAGTAGATTTCGCGGCACCGGAAACTCCTTTCGTCTCCTGAGATCTTGTAGACGAACGTTTTTTAGTTCGATTTTAGGCAACTTCCACGCCATCATATCATCAGTTTGATTTATACGTTACCTCGTGTTAGTACCATGCGTTACATCAGCATCGGTCATGGCATCATAATTGCTGATGTCTACTAGGTCACTTCGCATTCCTAAGCGCTTTTTGGGAGCACAAGTGCTTTTTCTAGTATGATACATGAAAACCATCGAACAGCCAAACCACGCGCGTCCTTTGACTGGCTGCGCTACAATTCTGCCACCGATATTTCTTTGAATTCCTGTCCGACACTTAGTTCGATCATGGTCTCCGCTCATTGCTATTGTCGTTTAAAAAACGTATTGTTTCTCAACACGGACTGGAATCACGCATTGCTGCACTTCAAAAATTTTTTAATCAATCCAGAAGAAACATTCGTGCTGGCTGGCAGGCAATTCGTGAATGTACCCTTCTGACCAAAATGTCCATTCTCCCATTGTTGACTACTAACACCCACGCCCTGTTTACGAAAATGTCGGCCCTCTCCATCGCACTTCAATCACCTATCCATTTTTACACTTGTGTCATCTGCATACAAGAATCGAGGCTGAACCCGGATATCGCCGATTCATTCGTGTCGATAGACAGCTTCAGACTCCATCGGCAGGACAGAGTTTCGGACAAGAAGACTGATGGTGTGGCAACAAACATGAATTTCTTCTGGTCTAGCAGATCCGAAGTTGTTTATGCCCACTCGCTAAACAGAACTGACTGTCCCGTGACAGTGTCTTCCTAGGTTTCCTCGCCATGCCGGTACAATCATAACGAACCTATATATTGTTTCTTTTAGCTCGCAACAAAATATTACATCTTTTTCGGCCCTCCTAAAATTTATTGTTCCTCTTCTTAGGGATAGCCTACATATTATTGTAGGTGGTTTCAATCATGCATCTACTATAGGTCAGCCTTCCATTCCTTCGGGTTAACAAATCAAATCCGAGTTCACCTCTGCAACCTTTCACACAATAGCCTTATTCTTCTTCAGAAATCCCTTTCTCTGTACTTTGAACCCCTGCTCAATGATAATGTTAAACTTTTCACAGAGATGGCCGCGCAATCCTTGATATCTGCTGTCCCTTGGGAACGATATTCGTCTCAAATTGCCGTATCTCAATCCACAAAGTGAAATATCTAAGAGGACGCAAGGGACATTTCTACAAATCCCGTAATAACTCAAGCGGGCGGTATATTTCCGACCATTTCGTTTTACGAACCACAGAACAGTAATCCCATGAGATCTAGCTGGGTTCTGGTCATCTTAACACTCCAAACACTTACCAAGAATGAAAATTTCTCAAAGCCGTCTTACGGACCCCCCTTTCCGACAGGGCTCTTTTTGCATCTCGCATTTGATTCACAACGTTTGTGTGCGGCTTCTGGTTGGAAATCCACCTTCAGTTCCGCATGGTGCGATTGAGTCCGGTAAAGTTTTGAGTTCTGATTTCTCTCTTGAGGTTAGGATTGCGACTGCAAGCTCCGTGCATCCCATTCTATTCGATGTTCCAATCCGGTTTGGGTTTCTGGATAGCGCCATATACACATGTAGATCACGAATTTTGAAGAACAGTCAGTGATAGCATACAGTATTATATTTTGTGTAACTTCTCAATGACTCATCATCAAGCAACAATAATGTCTAACTCACCAGTAAGAAAAACCTTGGAAGTACTTCACAACTGTTTCATCACCATCAATGTATATCCACCGCGGCGGCACTGGGACACGAACCCAGGATGTCATAACTACACAGCACTTTCATGGTTCCTCAATGCTATGTTAAAGATTGAAACTGCCTGATGAATAACTCGAAAATCACACTGAACCTTTTAGCACCGCAAACTATCAAAAAGCAAAGCTCTGCTTGGCTGTTTCTGGTGTGTTTATATTCTACAGAGGGGTCATTTATTACTTGCAGAACGATCAGATGGACAGCAAGAGTCTGTATCCTGCGAAATTCAGTGACAGATGAGCGCACTGCATCGGACAGTGTGGGTGTTCGAAAAAGTATTGAGAACCAATCCAATTAGCGTAGTGGCCAAGATATTCGACTGAAAATCGTTCTTTGTGCGTCCTAGTTCCGCCTTACACAGTTCGGTTCAGCTTTTACAACGAAAAACCGTGCATCAATGTGCCCTGGCTCTGGTTGCTACCTCACGGCACATCCACTCGAAGCCGTGAAATGTCAACCTCAAGGTACTAAGTTGAACAAGCATACAAAACAGAAAAGGCTTCGAACGCAAAAGAGCCATTGGCTGCGGCACTGAGTTGTATCACCTGAAGTCCCAACGATCGCTTGGGAGGATCCCGTGGATCAAAAACTTGCAGTCAAGCTGGACCTATACGCACCCGTTCATTCCGCAATGATTTCCTAATTTTTGCCGTGATCGACTGACTAAATCAATCCGCATCCCACCCACTACATGGCTCGGAGAAAAACGTACAACCAAAAATTCGATCAACAGGAATTCGCAATGCACGGCCTGAACATCTTAGTATACTCAAATTCATTACCTCATCTAAAGAGTGAGCCATAGAGCCAAGTACCTTACATGAAAACACTGAGTTATTCACAAAATTCACAGCTGCATTCCGCCAGTATAAGAAAGACGTCGGTGTTCATAACCCAAACGTTTTCGCACATCTGCTCTCAAGGACAATGTTTTTGAGGCGCATGGCAGGACCAACCTCACTGACATCCTGCAAACTATACACCTGATTGAGAACCACATGTCACGTCGACGCTCCAGAGGTCCTCAAACTGGTGTATGTCAGTCGTGTATTTTGCATGTGCGAAGACTGTTAATCCAATATACAGATACAAGATGAGATTCAACTATTCAAAATAAATAAGCCTATCTATCTCGCTCAATTTTTTTCTGCTACAAAAAGGCTCGACTTCGGGCCAATCCAATACGACAGTAGTATTCTACCTCAGCAGACATGCAAACTTGATGCTTCCTAAAAATGATGAAACAGCGATTTCTGATCTTCAAACGGGTATTGGCAGCGCATGATGAATCAGTTTAAGAAATAAATTGATGGTGTGGATGAGCTGTAGAGAAGATCCCATTTACGATTAACCCTTCGAAGTGCCCCGGTCCCAATGTTATTCTGCTAGTAAACAGATTGTTAACTAAGCGGTCTTTGCTATGCTCATTGCCTAAATTATTCACTCACTTGATTAGTTACCTGAGTGGGATCCATCCAACCACTCTTTCTGTGCATTCCTTTCAGGCTAACTGTTTAGTATCTTCCTGTATTCCAATTACTATAATTCCACTTCTGTTAATTAGCTAACCAGGTCAGTTCCCTTCGGTTTGGACAACCATTAACTTCGTACCAACGTGCTCTGGTTGTGGTTGTTACCAAACCGCTGCCGTGTAAATTCGACCTTGATCGATAAGCGGATGTCCCGCGGACACCACAGATGCAAACTAGCAAAAACCAATCGGGCCTTCTGTATGGGCGAAGGCAATTCGTCTGCTATACGACCAAAGTAATTCGTTTCGTTACTCCCTTGAATTCCTTCGGCTTTGAACAAATCCAGTCCTGCAAGATTCCAGTAGGATGGGCTGCAGCCAATCACAGAGTGCCAAGTGAAGAGGCGACGGTCAGTGAAAAGATTTAGGTCAAGTGGATCGACGTGCTAACACCACATTTACCGACCTCACGATTGACGCCGTTGTTTCTCCTCTTATATTAGCCCATAATAGATTATGAATGGGACCTTTATTTGTCTGTATTTAATTTTCCATTATTCCGTTAGCTTGACCAATTCCTGGACATTTCTGGAGGGGGGATTACCTTAACAATGTCTGATCAGCTGTGTGAAGTACAAATTTGAACCAATTTAGTCATTCTGGGAGTCCAATCTTCCATTTGTGATTTAAAACAGAAGGTAGGCTAGTGACGAAGATTGGCAAGTGCCCATCGAAAACTCGTCCATAAAACAGAAAGTTATTTTGAGACTAGTAACCGGATAACCCATGCACAAGCAAATGCTGATCAGTTTTAACTATCCGCCTTGTTCCGCAAATCAAAGGAGCGTTTTACAACTAAGTTTTCAATGTTCGCTCGTCAGTGCCGAAGTTTGCATCCCATTGACTGATTCTAGTCAACATGGGTTTAATTTTGTCAACATGGCGGGGAAATGTGGGATCTCACATAGTGAAACGGATGCAACTTACATATCCCCAACGACTGCGGCTGTACTAGTCGTCACCGTAGCATTTTCGGGATAAGTCAACGGAATACCTCGATTAGCGATCAAAAGGCCAATGCATCTCGGGCTTTAGTTCAAAGCACCAAGAGGAACATTACCTGAGGCGAATGGCATTTTGTATACGGCCGTTGGGTATACGAATGATAACATAAGCGAAGTTAGTGATAGACCTAATGAAAAACTTTATTTTATGCTGACAACCGGTGAACACCAAAACAGCGTAATCAGAAGTGCCTCGTTTATATCAATTAAAGTACGCTTGCTCATTCTGGCAGATGAAGACATACTGAGAGCACGAGTGAGAATGAGTGATCTTACAAAGTTCTAACGGCTTCAGAATTTTGCTCAGTCCGAGATTACAGATGGATGTAAAAAGGGTGAAAACTGAATCAATTTGCAATATTTCTTCAAACAAGTCTCCGAACTACTCTCACTCCACCACACACGCGTGAAAAAAGTAAAACAAGACTCCCTGAGCATGGGTCTAGACCTTGAGACAGTTCGAAATTAATTCGACTTGGGACGGTCATGATGTCGATGATGGACCTCGATGGATGATCTTCAAAACTCATACCACTTACCTTCAGCTGGCATCTCCGCGTGTCTCATCCTCCTGATCTTTTCTAAACGGTAGGTCGCGTTGGCCACTATTTAATAGCATCCTGATTGGTGGAGAAAGTTCCCTCCTCTCCCGATCGTGAGTACAGGGAAGGAAGTGTACTAAGTAACCTAACTTCGTGTGTGATCGGTTTCAACTTCTCTCAACCAACGGCATAACTGGATGGGATCAGCGACAACGAAAAATGCACCTTCCAGTCTCCTAGTAAGTTAAACGACTTCCAACGTTTATTTCGAACGCGATATTGAGTGACAAACAAGCACGCGTAAATGCAGACAGACTCATCGAAGAAGGCTAAGGTAACTTGATCTACACTGATGTGAGAAGCGGAAGCAAATCAGGAAAACGGAACGATGTCAACAGTTCAACCACGCATACGCTAGCGTAGTCTATTTAGCTCTTGATCGTCTTCGTTGACTGGATCACGTACGCACCTAAAGGTCCACCATCACAAACTAGATGAACAAAAACCTTGCGAGCTCTGATTAGTATATAACTTCACCAATGATCAGTGAGCGCTTGAGGCACCAGCTGATGACAATCTATTGGTCATTCATGTGGAGCAAATGTATATGAGGGTGTGACATGCCAATTTTCTTCCAGCTCTTGCACAAGCAGGTAGACGGCTTCGGCTCATCCGAGTGCCACGTATGAAATTCTCACAAGCTCTTCGCAAACTTATACTTCCAAGCTCAAACAGTTCTGTGGTTGACCAAGCCACCGTAACAATGTGATGAAAAGGCACTGGCTCCAACACTGGTTCAATAACCATGGACCATATTCTTAAAAGTCAAACTCTTCTTCATAACGCTTATTGTTCAAGTTAGCCAACGCACAGGTGATGTTATCAATGCTGTCAAGTTTCGTTATTGGACGCATAAGACGTTTTCTGGCCTTATGCGGTACGATTCGGTGTAGCCGAAAGGTCCGATTTTATGTTCTCTAATTTTGTTACCAGCAGTGACTCCTAAACAAACCGCAGTAACTACCGTACCGAACCAAAAACAACGATCACTTATAAATAACAGAAAATTCCGAAGTTAAAACTACTCGACCACGCTCTAAGATTAACCATTCATAATTTCAGACGTTGGCAACCAAAGTGAGAAGATCAGCATCCTGGCCCTAGCACAGCCAGATATATCTCTTTTCTGTTCTGATAAAATCTAATATTCTCTGCAGTTTCCGCCAAAAATTGACGATTGTTTGGCAGCAGTATCGCCCATTTCACGGTACACATTTATTCGGGCTTCGTAAACACGGAGTGATTACAGCTTAAGACATAAGGAAACCACCTTGAGTATTCTGTACGAGCGGCAATCTTGCTTTTTCTCTAAGACTGACGACAACACAGAAGCAACTAGTCTGTACTTTCCGGACATTTGGGTGCTAGTTTCGATCAACTGCAGTTTACTGCGGATGAGCCGAATTAAAATTACCTGCTCTCTGGGAAGTGCGATCAAGCCTAATTTCAAGTAATTGAATTTATCCCGACAATATTAGCGCTGCTTCGCATGAACTTTAATTCCTAACTCTAAACGGTTCAAGGGTAGTGATAATGAAATTATCGATCGCTTTACCCCATATCAACCAATCGACCTCATAATAGATCTTCATCCATTTGAAACGACCGGGTGAGAAAGCATTTGAAACTGTAATCTGCTTCCAGTAAAAGCTGCCCGAAAACATTCATTCTGTCTACAGTGCAGTACCTACCGGTCCTTTCTTGTCCCGATCATTACTCTTGTGAAGCCATCAATCGCAACCAAATCTCGCCCCTCGTACTATGGTCGGTACTAATTTACAGCGATTCACGAAAAACGAAATGTTCTACTTGATTCGATGATTGTCAAAGTCGGAGATATGCGACGTGAATACACCTACTGAATGATCAACATCTTAATTATTTTCCATAAGATGAATCCAACTGGTCATTTGCAAGGTTAAACGACATGTTTAGATACTCCGTCAATAAATTAATTTTGTCGCAGCCCGTTTCAGTTTACGTGAACCTTATAACCCGCTCTTTGGCCACCCATCTGGCTACCACCTCTTTAGCCATGGACTAGATGATGCTGTGAGATGGCAGTCAAAGACAGCGTACCTGTGACGTCAATGGTTTCGTGAATTGAGCAGCCTGATTGTTAGTCGGAGAAAATCCACATGTACAGGCGGATGGGTGGGACTCCAAGAGAAAGCCGCTGGCCGCCTATCCGATATGTGTGGAAGGCTACAGCCGAAGTTGCAATCAAATATTAGGTCATCACATAGAACGTTATCAACATTGGGGACTGTTGTAACGGGAGTAACACCTCTTCCACATTATTTATACCAGTGAAATACTGTCTTAATGCACCTATCGATTTGCGAGACCAAATCGAAAACTCATTTATGGTAAAATTAACCATTTGTTTCACAAAAGCATTTCGAATTGGACTCTCTATTCGCAGGTGATGTTGCCGTTGCAAACTCTCACAGAAATATTAGAATCCTAATTCATGCTGAAAAATCCGTCCTCCTGCAATTTAACAATAGTATTTTCTGTTTCAGTCAAAGGCACGCTTGCACGAGGCCGTCTATTTTTCATACCTGATTTCCATCCGAATGAACAGATAAATAAATGACAAAAAGCAGCACAGATGGCTTTCGGTGGATTCATTTCAAAGCTTGAAATCTAAAACAAAAGCAAGTGATCGAGATTAGAGGGCAAATACTAAGTTAGTAAAAGGACAAAATCGCGGCGATCTGTTTGTCAAAATGGTGTTGTCAAGAGCGCTTATAGCAAACCGGCATCACGGTTTCGATGTGCGGCAATGGAAACGCTGAACTCAAGGCCTATTCGGCACGCTTCGCGAAACTGTTACAATATTGCCATGACAGAGCAACAATGGATAAGTTACAGAATTTTGTCTTGATGCTTCAGTGTGTGAAATAGAAGGCAGACTAAATCCCTTACGAAATTTGAGAATTTTCAAAAAACAAGTCCAATACTTCTGGGTAAGCAACAGTCGTTTTAAAGGTATTTTACGATGAAACGCCGTCAAGAGCATATTTTGGAGGCGGAAAACTAACTAGATTAAAAGAATCAGATGGCTTTATTTCCTGTATCAGCTAAGAACTTCGCCGAAAATTCTTGCATTAGTACAAAAGGAAATGAAGCAAAAATATTCTGCGATTCTGCAAAAGAGCGATAAGTATACGATGCACCAGATTTTAGCTGACGTGATGCGGGTGCTGAATTGGCGGAGATTGAAGTGTATGTTTGTTATATCATGACGGTAAGTTAGTTCTAATGACGGGTTTGTGAGTGAACCTACTGTTCTTGATTGGTTGAAAGTAAATTGTAACGGGTAGCCCGAAAAGGCAAAGTAGCAACAACGACCAAGATCTGTCATTATCGATTATTTTGAATTCCAGTGCGTTAAAGCACTCATCCACAACTCAACAAAAACTGC
Organism: Fasciolopsis buskii; assembly: GCA_008360955.1. NCBI lineage: Eukaryota > Metazoa > Platyhelminthes > Trematoda > Plagiorchiida > Fasciolidae > Fasciolopsis > Fasciolopsis buskii. Next base: position 85,643 of record LUCM01002823.1, on the reverse strand, counting down.
CATTTGAATATATATATATATATATATATATATATATCT
>LUCM01002823.1:39074-84593 GCA_008360955.1 Fasciolopsis buskii | reverse complement strand
ACATACGACGATGTGACCAAAAAGCTGTTATATATATATATATATATATATATATATATAACAGCTTTTTGGTCACATCGTCGTATGTTGACAAATGCAATAGGGATTTCAACACCCACAAGTGGATTTCAACCGTTCCCAAATCACCAACAGATAAAATTTTTACAAAAAGTAATGGGAAATATGACTTCAAGGTTAAACTACGCTGGAGTTGCTTCTGGACAACCGTGGAAAAAAAATACAGATCCAAAAACCTGAGACCATCGAGTCACAAGAACTTAGTCTGTCGAGACAGCAGTTTTGATCGGTAATTTGTGAGAATGACTAAAAATTAGAAACCGTTTTCAATGTCACACTGAAATATCTGAGTACACTTTCATTGTCAGTTTCAAATTATAATAGTAGCAAGTAATGGTAGTTTTCAAGAAGACTGCCATTGCAAATATACATGAGGAAAGTTCCGTGTCTCCTAGATTTTCACAGTATTTCCAATTTGCTATGAAGTAAAACAACCTCTTTTGGATATTGCACCAACAACCATGCAAAACACCTTCGACGTTTCGAACCGCCTTAACGTCGATCTAGACGGAGCCATTTGTTCATCCGTCGATTCAATTACTCTCTGATTTTGATAGAACTTCCAGGTCAAAAGTCTATTCAGAGTTCTCATCTAGTCTCCGGAACAACAGCAGGCCCCCTAGTTAGAAGTGCGTTGTTCAACGCGACATCATACCATTGAAAAACAACCTCCGCCGAACCACCTAAAGTTAATAGCCGTATTAGATGTTATTCACTGACGAATTACTCGTGGAATTAAAAGACGAAAGTGTCAAACACTTTCTGTTTTCTGGGATGATCAACTCACCCCATACTTCGCTTCTGTTAAAAGTGCATTGGAAGTCATTTTTTCACATACTGTCTGCATAGTGCAGCGGAAGGAGCGTGCCCCACAGCCGCTAGAGCCCACCATACGGAAGCGGAGGGGAAATTGAAAGCATGACCTTGAAACTTGGAGTAGTATAGAACCACATAAAGTCCCAACAGGCCAGATTTGGCAACGAGCTACGTAATAGCATATTGCCATCTACCGCCAAAGTAACTGGCGAACCCGAGATTCGAACCTCTGACCACTTCGGGGTGACAGATGTTTATTCCAACTCACTTCTGCCGGGCATCAATCACTTGCGATATGCCATTTGGTGTGCACTGCATTCTTTACGTACCAGACCCGAACAAGCTGTGGGGTGAATCGAAAAACGATGTGTCATACGATGTTGTACTTCTCGCCACAAATGACAATAAGCCGAAGAGTTAGTCTGCTGCCAACCTATATTAAAGCGATTTAACAAAATAAAACACTTTGATTTGCTTACTCATTTTCTCAAAACCTGAGTTTCTTATCCAGTGAAACATCACAGCAAATTATTTGACTCCATTAATTTAAAGCCTTTTTACTGACTCCAGGATGATCCAAGGCACATAATCACGTGACTGGCACTAATGAACCAAACGGTAGTCGAAACCCAGACAGTTAGACTTCGCCGGAAAATCTTTCATCAAGTAAAGCGGTCACTGGATGAGCCACCATCCTATCCAAGGTCAGATGAAGAATGACAATACCTGGGAACGGCTCCAGACCGATGTGATGATCCGAAATTTTGTACACATTAAACCCAAAAAGTTTTCCAAGTTTCTGGAACGTAAAGATCGCTCCATTCGCTGTTTGTTTGCTTCATCCGCGTAGAAAATAAGAGAGTATGATAATTTTATCGCGGTAATAGTTTTGACTTCCCGTCATAATTCCGTTCTAGTAGTACCTAAACTACTGACTTTACATATTTAGGAGTTTCAGACGAATATCAATAAAATATCCAGAAAAGGATGCTGGTTACCACAGTAGTGAAAGTGCACAGATCTAGGGCAGTAAAAAGCCTTGTTGCGGAGAGGTGACACCGGCTTGTTTACATCGCCAATTCCGACAGTTGTGCATCAAAAACCCGGCATTAAGAGACTAATTTCAGGAATTAAATATGTATAACACAGACCTTATCAATTTAAGAAAATAAACAGGCAGAGAATAAATTTGGAATGAGGAGGACAACGAAGACGCGCATATCGGCACGGAGGAATAATAGGAGCAATGTATCACATAGCCAAATGGAATTAAAAGGGTATTGGACGACAGAATGTACAGAACATGTTCAGATTAAAGTGGAATAATTTTTTTCGGTGAAGAGAGGTAACAGTATGGTGAGAAGTGGACTAAAATGGCGCCAAAGCGGCAAACAAAGCACGATAGGCCCGAAATAGCTCCTTCCTAAGGTTAAATGAGTTTAGAAGATACACAGTACCGTTGTTAGTAAAAGAAGTGATTCGTGTAAATGCACAGGAAATCAATAAAATTAACTCAAAACTGTACCTCACAATAGACAGTTAACGTCCTCGCTTCCTGCTTTACTTTTGGTCACGGTTTACCGGGGCACCATCTAGATCCCAGAAATACTCGTCCGTTTCTTGTACTGGAGTGACAGGCACATTTAGATCACGTTCGATTGGATCCCCATTTAGGGAGGAAGTGTTTCCATTGTGCTCAGTAAGACCGGGACCAATGCAGCCAAGAGGTTTCTCGTCCATTGAATCTGAGTGGGGAGCACTCTCCGACAAACGCACATAGGGCACAGACTGCGAAAGCCCGGTTCTTTTGATTTCTGATGCCGCACCGACACCTGTGGATTGTTGTGGTACGCTACATTGGGAATCTTCCGTGTCCAGCAAACGGGATAGACCAAATGACACTTGTTCGTCCCCGGGTGCCTGCACATAAGCCCTTAATTGGCGCTTCCGATGACAGTAACGAAAGAAGCCGAACACAATACAGAGGCTGATCAATTCAAGCGCCACACCAAGAATTGGCCACCATATGGACGCCCAAACTGAAAAAGAGTAAGAAGTGCACATTTCTGTTAACCCTCGACTTATTCGACGAACCACCAGGTGCATGAAGGTGAAAAAATAAGCCGACAACACCTCAAACCAATAACAAACCACGGTTTGTCTTAATAAGTTACTTAATTGGAGTCCATATCTTCAAACTCTTGCTCACTATAGCCAAAAACGTGTAAAACTACGACAATCCCATCAGATAGATCCAAACCACCGTATGAATGTAGACATGATTCAACTCCGAAAAATCCATCGGGCTAAATGGATCCCGCTAAATTACACGTACGATCGGTACTCACCAAATCGAATCCCTAAATGGATAACGTTTCGCAAACTACTGCTTTGCAGGCACATGATCCAGAGGACGAGGAAGAATTCAAATGCTTGTCTTGAACCCAAGGGTTTTACCGGATTGCTAGGGAAGATATTCAAGTGTCATATGCCCAAGTTTCAACGTGCGTCCAAACACTGCTCATTGTAATGTTTAATTTTCTCATTCTGAATTAAAGCAAACCAGGGCAGGCCAATAATGCGCGATCGGATAAGAAACTCAAGAATTCTGAACAGCCGGACGAACAACAGCTAGAAACTTCTGGCACCTTGAAATCGTCATGGATCTGATTTTTCGAAAGGTAAAACATTCCAAGCGCTTAATCCAATTCTGACCAGACAGCGATTCTCGAAAAGCGATAAGCACCAAATAACTTCCAACTTTTCGCTCTTAACTACCTACAACCAATGTCATAAACACAAAAGGGAACGGATTATGAAAAGTTATGATTATGTGCATCCAACGAGCCATATATATATATATATATATATATATATATATATATATTGTTCGCAAAGATGAAGCAGATTCACAGTGCTCCTACGTGACAATTGGTCCATTATTGTAAGGTGCAAACGTTGTACTCCAACATAAGACATTCACTCCGACTTGATATGAACCTATGACACTTTCAGAAACCAGATGTTAACCTCAAGCTCATCCGAGCTGGTGCATAACAAAACCCATGAAGTAGTTTTCCACGAAAATTCAAAGACTCACAGCCAGAAGTAGGCAATGCTGGACCCGGCCACCAAATGGCCGTCTGTCCAACGCTGTTCCTGGTCCAACACCAAAATATTACTGGCGCTGAAGGACGATCATTACCGGTTTCGACGTGTAATTCCTCCACGGTTTTTGCATCCCGCTTTCTTCTTTTTCTTTGCTCGAGCACTTGCCATGGAATACCCAAGTCTTTATCTGTAGTTGTTTCCCACGATGACATCTCACTCAAGTAGGTTGCTTTCCCAACTTCGTTCACTCTATGGATTGCGTACGATGCCCACTGCGGTTCACTCCAAGCCCAGATAACCCCAGAATCTGATACAGGCGGGTATGCGGCAACTAATTCACACGCGCCCATCCAGGAAGCCACAGTCAAGTCCGAAGCATTGCTGTTATCCAAGTTGGCTGTGCACGGAGGGTCTTTGCATATAAAGCGATGGGAGAAATTTGCTGGAGGAATGGGCGGAGGGTCGTAAGCCAATCGGATAATTGGCGCAACTGAAACATAAAGTGAAAAAGTAATAAACACAATCGATGAAGCGAAAGAAACAAGTGAGGTAACGGATGTATGTTACGAGCAATAAAATTACGGACAAGACACTGCACAACAACGAACGAGTCCCATCGTAGACTATCTAAAACAACCGCTAAAATAAACTGAATAAATCAAATTGACAACAAAAACTAAACATCGTCAACATTTTACAATTATAATGATTTTCCACATATCCATCAACATTACATCCAACAAAACAAATGATGTTGCGCAATGCGGGACCATATTTTGTACTGAAATAATGAAAATCTTCGAATACGTTGTTTCGAAGCAAAGTAACAAAAACACTGATTTCATGAGAACAAAAATTTACCATTCCTTTAACATACAGCCTATTTGAATCGCACGGTGTTTTTGTGCCATAGCAGTTGCCCTTCAGGCCCCTGACATAATCTCGTAGCATATATTCGCGAAAACATGATTCACACCACCATGAAAGTTTACAGCTCTATACTTCGATTTTTTAACCACTAACATCAGGCTGCTGCGTCCTGGTCTTGGCTAATACTTTGTGACACCGTCTACTCAAGAGATAAATAAACGAAGAAAACGGAAGGGACGACTTAATTTTTAAGTTATCAATAAAATATTTCAGGATGCGTCATATTATTCGAACCGCAATGGGGATACGCGCAATTTCCAATGGTAATCTGAGCGCAAAACAATACCAGAACTTAAATCTGTACTTGGCGAAATCGTATTGTACGGAACTGACGATGGGTTTCTCACTATACAAACAGTGCTTACCTATATGGCACAAGTCATATACAAGCAGAGTGAAGCAAATGTGAGATGCGATAATTAGCACCGCTGCACCAACCCGAACACAAATCACGGATCAGTAAGAAGCACTTGGGAAACTGATTATCAATCTTGGTCGGTGTATGAAGTATCATGAACAGCTGGAGTTCATGGGATTATTGTTCATCGTTTTGTAACAGAATGAAATCATTTAGTGGACGGATGACTGGGTTAGAAATATATCATATGCTCGGACTGACAAATTTCGGGAAAATAACTAGGTGGATGGGTTATCATCGCCTACGCGATAGGAAAATAATGATTTTTTTGTACCGACAAAGTTCGAAAACTCACAGCAAGTAAAAGAAATAAAATCAAACTGAAATGAAACAATGGATCTACCATAGAAAATATTTGGGGTCTGATAAGTTGCATTTCAGTGGGGTCAACCACTGCATGTGGTGTGAGAGGGTTCCTTTGCTATCTCTACTTTCCGATTTCGAAATATTGTCCCATGCCTACAAGAACTGTGACCATATGAAAAACATTTGCAAAAGGAAATGACTGGTGCGAATGTAGTTTACAGTTGTTTACCGGTTGTGTAGTTACTTCTCCATTCTAACGGTTGACAACGCATTTATGAAACTGTTTTCTTCAATGCGGATGTCTCACATTCCGATAAACACTGGAGAGTTTTCCCAGAAGTTCCCGTGGGGCAAACGCGTACAACAGTGCGGGGAGCAGTCAATCACCAGTTTAATTTACCAGGGACTACTAATTGAGAATTCGGAAGGACAGTATTGGAATTACTAAGATTATGTTTCTATTTAACGTGGAGTTATCAGTTCTGTAAGCAATTCGCTGATGGGGCCAATGATGGTCTCATCGATAGCATGCCCGATACTTGCAACAGTTCCTAGTCAAATAGTGGCGCAAATAAGTTCCAGTATCCTAGCTCACTTTCTCAAGCCTAATCGACCTCCGAATCTCGGCTTCTCTAATACGCAGTCTCACGAAGGCCAGTCAACGGGTGCATTTAGTGCTCACACTGAACTCACAGAGAACTGCTGATTTCGTGAAACACGAATTCAAGATTCGAGTGGTGTGATTCAATCTGGTGCGTCCGATTACCCTGTTGTTAGCCCCCTGGAGGTTTTCTATCATCGGCTTTTGCTTACTGTCGGTAGGAGTGGATGACGTGACCACGTGAGTAACGCCCTGTCAAGGTGGATGGAGCTCAGTAGATTCCGTTGGTTGGTTCATGTTTTAAGACCTGGCTTATCGCTAACTCTAGCGGCCACAGTCGCTCGTTTTAACTCTGGTCCAATCCCGCCTCAATGAATCAAGCGAGAACGATCAAATGGCTTCTGGCCGCTCGGCACGACAATTTCGTCTGTCAAGTGGCTTAAATATGTCCACACACGACAGTTATTTAGCTGACTGCTCTTCCTCTAGCACGCTCACTGTCTATCCGTTGGTCTTCATATCGGATGCCGTCCCCGCTCTTCCTTAAGCGTGTCACAAAAATAGACCATTTTCGTTCATCCCACGGACTAGAGTGCCCATCTCACTCCGCCTTTGACATCAGCTTTCACTCGGTCCAGTTCCAAGCTCCTGCATCGTTCAACTGACGGTAGAGCAGTTTGACGGTCAGTCACGTTCTTCGGGGTACAATCGTGCTCCACTTGTGTAGGATTCATCGTACCGAAGTAAAGTAGCCTTGCACTTTTGGTATCCATATGTGGCCTTTTCTTACAGGTCATATGTTGCGTATAGCGAAACCTCACCTACTGTGCCTTGCCTCGTTTTTCGTTACTATCACGGGATGAAATAAACCAAGTGGAGAAAACCGATGTTGCAGCGTGGAGTGGGAAAATGTGCAGCGAACTTGGGTAAAGTAGCTGTCTCATGTTTCCCTGGTTGGGGTTCTAAGGACCTGTCAATCAGTTCGCTGTATAAATTGGAGAGTATGGCAGCGAACAACGAATAATGGCGATGGTGTTATCACTTCCCGTCGAAACATAGTCATTGAAAAAGTACGTCTGAGCAATTACTGTACTTCGCATGTTGATTACAATGAGATTCTTTTCTTTTCTTACCACTGTATGTCCCTCCTCTGTCCAAATTTAATATTTATTTCTTATACAGCAACATTCAGCAATCCAAGAAAGGTAGTTGTCTGTGGATATTGCCTTACAATTTAACTTTGAACCAGCATGATCGTGACCTCGGGAAGGGTGGGGGGTTGGTCAGCAAACTGTTTCTCCTTGTCTATGTTTACTTAACTGGCCTTTACGAGAACTAGTCAGAGGTGCTAAACCAGATACTGGTTGACAAAAGATATTGTGACTTCTACCCACTAATCTGTCAGGAAGACATTCTACATCGTTTTTTGGTTCTTGGGAGTACGTAAACCATCACACAAGGTCTATATATACTCTTGTCGCAATTACTCTATTTTATTCCACTTTCCCTCCTGCGTCGTCAAATGATTAGTCACCCAGTCATAAAACCTGACTGTTATATATATATATATATATATATATATATGTATATATATATATATTACTCCATTCAGCAAACCGTGCCATAGTGCAGACCTATCGATGGGGTAGAAGGCTGCATGAATGGCTAGGAACACAATAGTTGTTAGCCTTTATAGAGTAAAACGGTCCTCTAACAACAGTTGGACGACTAAGATTTGGTCTTGCGAGTACTGCCGGTGCAAAATTCATCCTGCTGCTTGCCAGTTTGTTCTCCATGTGTATTGTACAATTTGCTACGGATGACAGAAGTCAGCGAAATTGACGCTATCGGAATAGTGCTGACACCCGGTGATTTACTTAGTCACTGAGCGTGCCCCTTTTGAGGAAGGAGACAACAACAAATTCCCCATCTACGAGATGTGGCATTCTTGGAATATCAAATCTTCGAGAATAAAACCAGTAGTGCTGGCGAAAGGCAATTGGAGCCAGATTTGTGGCATCTAAGGTTCGGCTTTCTTTGCGAATCTTAGCAACAGGTGTATCCGTTGAAACAAGCCAAGGGACGAGTCTCAGAATAGCCATGGGAAACTGACGCTGAACGTCAGATGAATTACGCTTCACAGTGTTAGTACAAGACCCAGAGGCAAACCGTAGATGGGCGAACGGTCAGCTATCCAGCTAGTTTCGCTCACCAACAATGTTTTCCTCACCGACATCTCGGATGAGGTAAAACAGTTTTTGAGGATTTCTCTTAGCGGCCGCATGTTCCCCCTCCAATGTACGGTGAGAAAATCAGATCTGGCGATCGCTACGCGAGCTTGCATTGAGTTCAGGTCTCATGCTGATCTGTGCTTCAATTCTTTTGGCGCCTGTCGTAACGGGCTGTGGCACGTCAAGAAGGCACAAAGACTCAGCATAAATCCAGGATGTCACAAGACATTGGGTCAAGCAACAACAAGCTAGCAGAATGCAAGGCATTCCTGATAGGCTAGGTGGGGGCAATCCTAGCTTTTCTGGCAATGCGCTTCGAAAAATTGATAGACAAGTCGGATTAGATAGCTTGTCCCAATCTAACTGATGCCGCAGTGTTCGTTTTGGGCGTCCGCCAAACCACATGGACAGCCCAGTGCATACTAACGCGTGGTCGGAGTCGAGAGGCGTGCGTCAGTACGGCTGTCAGTCTTGTAGACAGCCCTGTCATTTGTAGCTAATAGCGATGTGGTCAATTTGGGTCCACTGCTGACTCGAAGAGGGCGGAAGCCAGGTGGCGTACCAGCGGTTAGAAAGTCCGAAGCTCGTATTAGCGAGAAACAAAGGATGATACGAACACAGGAACAAAGACAATTGCACGTATTATGAACATCAGGAATCCAGAACGGAACAAACTCCTAAATATGTCTCGTTTGAGGACAACGGACCTACTCTATTATTCAATCATCCTGCCAAAATTACGATGTCACTTCATCTTGCTGTACCGACGAGATCGTTCATCTTGTAACAGAAAACAGACCTGAATTACAGTATGCAGTCGTGCACGCTAAGATGAAAAGCAAACCTTGTCTATTAGAAAGACGACTGTTTACTTTGCACGAACCTCTAACTTTCAACGCCCACAACCGGCTGTCGGCTGGGACCCAGTCCTGTCACCAAGACCCACATGAACGATAGCAAGACCAGAAGCCGTAAGCTCAAGGCTCCCAGAAAGACGCAAGTGAAACTTCACTGGGTCGGCAAGCCAGTCGAATGACAGAGCTGGAGTCCTAAGTGCCAGTCTCTCGGATACAATACAAGCCGATGGCTAGGGCCTCTGGTGTATGTGATAAGTACGCTTGTTATCCTGTAGGTACCAATGTTAGCATAATAAATGTAGCTAATCGGAAAAGCCATCGAAGATAAAGAAGAGCATCACCCAGAGGAAATGGGTTCGGTAAGATTTGTGCGCTAGCTGAAGGAGAAAGCGGGATAGCATGGATTGGACTTCCCTCAATGGCAATATCACTAGCACAGCCAACGACATTTAATAAGTGTGACCATATAGAAGGGGAAGAGGAATAACTTGAATCACTGGGGGAAAATAACTGTGTACGATGGGAGACCATTCCTATGAGTAAGCACGACGAAACGTTCGTCGTGCAATCAAACATGTTTAGGGTTTCAGGCGTTGAGGACGCTTCCGGTCCACAGCATTCCTTTATATTCCAGAAGGCACCTCTGCCCATCAAGCGACCAAACGCCCGCCGCAAGATAGCAGAGTCATTTCAAATGAGCCGGTGACCGACCGATTGGTTGTATCTCTTCTGGAAAACCATTTCGAGTTAGCCGAATACCACAAGGGACGATGTCCTTATTTAGTTGGGTGGGTTACTAGATGACTTGTGTGGTAATTTTTAGGAAGAACGCTTGCCAAGGGGAGACCCACCGTTCCCTTGAAACTACACCTGCTTACCTGAGCCTATCCCTTCGGTTAACTTGAACCCATCTTAGTCACTGCTAACCTCCAGAATGGTGGTTGTTTCTTAGTATACAACCCAGAGACGCACCTGGTCGCACCAGGATCAGGACTAACATCGACTGGATGCACTAAAAGTACCGCTCAGAACCGAGGTCCATGGCGCGAACGTCGTATAGCATACTTGTAGAAGCCGTGTCCCGTAAGAAAACTAAAACAGAACAAAAATACCATGAAATCGTTGCGGTAAAAATACAGCAGAGCTTGCTATCTTGCAGTTTGTTTTGTTCTCTCGGATCTATTTTCTGCAAACTGTTATTTAAATATTGTTAGCTTGGTACCGCGCTCGTTTCCAAGTCGGTGTTGTACATATATATGTATATACATGTATGTATTTGTATACCTTTGCCCTGAGTCCTGACTGAGACTCCGGAAATATTTTTCAGATATCAGTTATCGAATACGGACAGCTGCCAAGCTTCCCTAAAAGCCCAACCGCAAAGAAATTTAAAACAGCGATACTTTTTCTTTGAAGAAGGCCAGATATCACAGCAACGTCACAGATATGTCGTTTACTTTGGCGTTCGCTATTCGTGAAGTGATTTCAAATCCAATGACAACCAAGCATCCGGGGTGTTAAATCGTCAGCTCTCTCGAGTTCAACACCATAAAAAATAAACGAAGACTAATATCCGCCTTTCGGGAATTTCTTGGGTTTCGGAGGTGTATACACATAATCTGGATAGCCCAATCGCCAAGCCACCTATAGCGCTTTGCATAAACAGTACAATGTAACTTAGCAAGACGATATCACCGACACACTTCTAGTAGCAGCTCTTCTCTCTGTGAGGAGTTCCAGTCAACCGGGAGCTAGATCAGACAAAACATTCGGAATATCCTCAGCAAAAATGTCGACAAAATGCTGCACCTGGTGGAGACGGTGAGGGGTGGCAAATGTTGGCCATGAGCCCTAGGTTTCAGCATCGACACACTTCTCAGGTGGTCCATTTTCAAACCAAAAATTGAGTATCCTTCCTATTATATACTTTGAGACGTCTTACCATGAGTCCAAAATTCTTTCCACTTCGTTTTATCTACGTTGAAATCCAAAGAACGCATATTCAACAAAACCCTCGAAAACACAACAGCTAAGTTGGGTACGAATTTCGCTCGAAGCAACTTTACGGTTGAGGTCGATTTTATTTATTTCGGGCTCCAGCGAATAAAACGGATCAAATTAATGCAGTAAAATGATTACAAATGAAAAACAAGTGCCGAAATTTCTTTGGTACAAAATGGTTTCAGAGGCAAAAAACAACTTCCCAAAAATGAATTTCCCCAAATTTAAGGTGATGTGAATAATGGAATATCTTAGTTTCAACGATAATGCTAAGAAAAATAGCTTCACCGCTAATTCCAGGATGTTTTGAACGACTCACTTTTTAGATCGACAGTGCCGACTACCTCCTCACCCTTGTGAAATGTAAATCCACACCGGTATGGTCCGTAAACACGAGAATCCATAGCTAAAAAAATGATAACAACGATTAACTAAAAAAAACTGGGAGAATACACTCTTATAAAGACAGTCAAATTTGGCCCGTACACGGATTCCATGAATCATGCCACAATTAAAAACAAATGAGTTTGTTATTTTCTGGGTGAAACAAGCATAGAAGCAACGCACTTAAAGTTCCCACCAGGACGGCACGTAACAAAAAACCAACATACGCACTGCCAGTCGTAATCAAATGAGCCATATTCAACCTGCTGAGCAGACACTATACCACTGAGCTACCATGGAAATGGTTCGTGAAAGCAAGTGACGTGAGGTTATATCGGTACGCAGTAAGTGTTATAGTTTTAATCAGCGGACTAGCCCCATCAAGGTTTTGACGTCAGAGAATCTTCCTCACTATACACTATCTGATTTTTTGCACTGCCTAGAAGCAACTGAAGACACCTCAAAACGCCCTTTGGATTCTATTCAGCTCCGGTGCCCACTTCCATTTGGAAGTGAATGAAGACAATAACCCATGGAGTAAAACTACAGCATATGTCATCATTGGAAAAGTGTTCAATTATCCAATTCGCTATAAAGAGCCGTGTTCACAGTTTCTCAGTTGCTAAACAGCTCCGCAACAAACGGAGATTTTCTTTACTATGCGAAATCTAGCTCTAACTCCTAACTCAAGACACCTCAGCTCGAAATACCCTGATTAAATTGAAAGGGTTTAGTTAGTTCGAACGTTAACCTAGTAACAAGAACTGAACCCATACCGGACGTTTTCTCATTACATCCGTAGGGATTTGCGCCAAAATGAGTAAGAATTTTAGACAGAAGACAACATAAGAGGGAATGCAGGACAATAACCACCAAGAAAGAGTTCGCTTTTCTTGTTTCTAAAGAAATGAAGAATAAAAATTTACTGAAGACATAACTTAAGCGTATTTCATGGCTTTGCAGTCCTGTAAAAAAACCAAGACTGGTACAGGTGCGACACCTTGGGAAGGGAATTTTGGAACGATGAACGAACACCTGAATGGAGGATGCGCAAGCCAGAAACTTCCGAAGCAACCATCAAATAGAGAATCAAAGCAGAAACAACAGCAGACAAAGTCACACTGACTGTTACAAAAAGCTTAATGTGAGACTGAGTGAGATGAGCGCAGGTGGATTTTATAGCCAGAATAAGTTCCGTTCAGGTCAGTTTCTACAACAATGAATCCTGTACAAACGTGATTTGGCTTCGGTTGCTACCAACTATACAATCTGCTCGAAAAAGAGAAAACAAATAACGAGACATAGCAAAAGATTGACCCAAAAATTATAAGTTGGGTAAATATACAGGAGTAGAAGGATTTCGAATTCAAGAACGACACTAACTGCGACATTCAGACATATCAACTACCGTCTCCAACCAAAGCTTGGAGGGTCTCGTGGGCCCCACCCCGGTAGTCTAACTGCACTTATACAAGTCAGTCCACTGAGTAAAGAACTCAAACTGGTTTGCTGTGTCCGTAATTGACCACCTCGACACATCTAACCATTACCTGCCTCGTACAACAACAAGGTAGTCGTACTTTGGACATACACAGAACAAGTCCAAACCACGCAGACTTATTCTGATTCAATGCCTGTTTTAAAAATTAAGCCCTAAGACCCTTCACCTCTCGCCAGACTTCTGACTTACTAACAGCATCCTTCCAAAATATTCTGCCAACACTAAAATGACTACGGTGTTCAAACAACAAAAGTGTACGGCATATCTTCTCTTTAACTCCATTTTTCGGAGCCGTAGTGCATCGTCAATTTGAATGCTGTTCTGCACACTAAACCTTTGGTCGGTAACCGAATGTCACCCCTGACGCCAAAGACGCCTCAATTTTGAGTCCCAATAGATTCTTCTGTATGCGCGAAGGCACTACATCGGATAGGCGACCACCAAGTGAGGTGCAACCACCCAAGTAACTAAATCTATCCACCGCACTCAGTTGCTTCTCTGCAAGGAAAACGTTCGGACCAGCATTTTATACTTCAAGAATGCAAAGGCCAAGATAACCATGCACCTCGCTTGGGTCTTCACTCCGTAGCACAACATCGTCCGCATATTCTAACTCAGACAGATCTGAGTAAGCATCAATATTACTATTCTCAAATGAGGATAGGGTTATCTCCATAATCATGACAAATCTGGAAAGAAAAGGTGATAAGGAGCAGCAATGACGAACACCACTTCCCACTATGCACTCGGGTGAACGATCGCCGCAAGTATGAGCTCGGCTTCGATTGCTCAAATACAGAGATTCGATAAGTAAAATGTAGTTTTCTGACACGCCCTTTAGTGGGAATCTGTGCAATTTACTAAGTCAGATATCGCTTTCAAATCAAGAAAGACAGAAATCGTGGATTTAAGAAACATGTCCATGTTCTAAGTTTTGTCGACGGGTGAAGAATTGACCAATGCAACGATGGACAGGACGGAAACCATGTTAATTATACAGCACAATTCATGCGAGTATTAGATAAGCAGCGGAGGATATTGGTTGCGATAAGCTTGAATCCAACATCTTTCTTGTAGGTCGTCGATACAATCACCGATTCACACCAGTGCTTATGAATCTTTTCCCTTGCCAAGTCTGAGCCCAGCAGTTTTGTTAACCTCGCCGACAACACTACGGTACCGTCCTAAAGAAGGATTGTGACAGTGCATCTGGTCCAGCTTGCTTGTCTTCTAAGAAAACCTAACACCCTGATGACCTCTACTTTGGATGAAGGGCTTTCAAGGATCAGCACTGGATCACTTCCAGGCAAAGGCGGAGAATCCACTGTGATCGTGGGCCAACCAAACTGCACTCGAAAGTGTTCTCCCCAACGCGTCTGAGAGTGAATCGATTTGCCGTCGTATTATCTAATCACCTCGTTTACACTCGGTTTCCATGAATCGGTATTCCTCATTGGCCGGAGTATAAAATACTAAAGCCACCGTTGTCGATGACGAGACGTTATGCAAACTTTAGGTTCAGTTCATGAAACTTATCAATATCCGGTTCTCATTACCAGAATACTACGAGGGTATCACGAACAGCATTCATTTCCAATTTTAATACCATTAAAATCGTAACCAACCAAAACTGATAACGGAATATGTCAGTTCACACCTTACGTTAATAAACTGAAGCATGAACAAATTAAATTCAGTTACCAGGGATATTCAGCCGCAAACGTGCGGTGATGGAGTTTTCCGACAAGTTTCGCATTACACTCTGTGAATAGACTGTGCTTAGCTCCGTGTGATTAATAGAAGACTCGAACAATCCACCTTCCCAGCGAACCGTAATTAGATCCAAAAAGTGACCGTTCCCAACTACGAGGCAACACGATAACCAGAGACTATGTTGATCTTCAAATCCCTTTGAATCAATTAGACGACGGGTGAGTTGCATGCCAGCAACGGTATCCACGATCGAGAACGTAGGGATGATGACACTTTGTAAGTTCGTAACTGCAGTAGTGCAAAGAAAAGACTTTTTGTTTTGTCATGTGCGAACGAGGCAAAAAAATGGAGACAAATAAAAAAATAAATATATGATTACCAGTAAGGGATGATAGAAAAATCCAACTGAATACGATGTTCCAAAAGCAATAAAACAAATGACAAACTTAAAAAGGGACTAAATTCATTTGTAGGTATCACAATGAACATACTCATCAATTGAATAGTTAATTAATAAGGATAGACTACAGAACAGGTGAAACCCTGATCAGTCATCACGAGTACATAAACACTTCTAATTACAAAGGCATGGTGGCAACAGTTAATCAAAAACTGTGATTCAAGCGTTCAATCGTAAAAGGCACCGCCGGAAAGAAAAGCAGTAAAGTTATTGAAATTGAAAATAGGATAGGTATCCCATGCTAGGACGATGATTTTGCCGTATAAATAAAGCCAGGTTTAGTATTTCGAACCCATGGGTTGAGTCTAGAGAATTCTTTTCTAAAGTAGTTATAAATCGGGTATAACTGAAGTAAAGAACGATCCGTTTTTCAATTCCAGATTTATCCAAGTGCCACCACCCACTGGTCTGTTCTGATTACTGATACTACATATTCCAAACAAAAAGATGAATAACCAAACGAATCATCAAATAAGAAATAAATTGACAAAAAAGACCTCAAATGCGAGAACGTCACGAAATGCGGCACGCAGCCATGTTACAAGCAACCAAGGACTAATTTCACTTACTTAGGTCATAATACTGGTTTATGCTCTCGCGTCCAAGCACTCCCATCAAACGACTGATTATATTTATCTTCCACCCATCCGAAAAACGTCATAACACCGAAAACGCCGGCCTATGGGCATAAGTAACACAAATAGGCTAACTTCATCAACTCCGTCTTGGACACCACTAAACGGCTCAGCATTGTCGGGAGCAGTTGCCCAAACCGAAGACATCCAGACCTTCAGTACAAGCCTATAAAGCCTTCAAAACGACTGCAAGTCATGAAGGAATCACTACTCAGGTTTTTAGTGGAAGTACTCCCGCGAAAGCGAGGGAGAAAGCGAATAACTAACGCCTTCTAACTAACTGGCTTATCGTTAGTAGCACATATACGTATATATAAACCTTCATTTTTACCTTAAGCTTAATGTGGCGACGGCTTGAGCGCTTCCAAGCCCCAATGAACTATACAGAAAGACTTCCTAAAGCTTACTACAATACCTCATCGATAACGCAAGGCAAAATCGGACATGCATTTCAAACATCGCTGATAGTGACCGCAGCTCCACATGTCCCTTCCACTGCGGTGATGGAATTTTCTGTTAACGGGATAGAAATGTAAGGCCTTGGTTGACACTGGTAGTTCAGACAGTTGTGTGTCCAATTTCGTCATTCACAAGTAATGTTGGAAAACTAGGGTATCGTAGTTACATTACGATGGCGTCCACTAACCTCGCAATTCACATACTTGGGCACTGCTGTGACATTGTCTCAAAAAAGTTTAAACAACTCAATTTTAAGATTTCTGTTTTTTCCAATCTCTATGCTGATGTACTCTAAGGTCAGCATCTCTTACGCTTGTAAAATGTTCGCAATTAAATTTCGAATTGAAAACGAATCGTTCCCCATATGCACCCTTGTTGCAGTTGCATGAACATACCGCTTGTTTTCCATTTAATCTAACTCCACTACTGTTACCAGCAACTATCGATGGGATACCGCCACAGAAGTATTTTATCAATACAGAAATCGACAATCTGCTAAAAGAAAAACCCACTAAACGATCCAACTTACCCTCGCAAGCTCATGCACTGGACACAACTAATGAAATATGCAAACGCAGAATGGTGATTGAGTGCAGCCAGACAGTAAACTGCTTAACGCTTCTTGACTCATCCACTCCCAAGGGTCGATTGAAAACTCGAAAAACTTTCCAGTCGATGCTGTTGTTTTAGGTTACCAGGATTATTTTGGTCGGCCATCGTAGTTGATCTAAAGGACCTCGTCAACAAAATAGATAGAGCCTTCCTTCTCTCAGTTTGGCCTACCCCTGCAGTTTACAATGAGACTGTCACTGGGCAGCCGCATTCCGGAAGGTGTGGTATGCAGTGAAATTATATAGAAAAAGCCAACGGAACGATCAATGCACTCTCCCAATGACATTCCATGTTTAGACAGACTTCGTTCGCGTAACTTCAGTTCTGTACCACTACTGACTTATTGTCCTTCCTTGCTAGCGCAACATGAGTTTGGTTATGGTCGAAATAGATCAATGATGAACTGAAGAGCTACTGAGACCACCAAAAGTCAGGTTAGAAACTTGAATACCATCAAAATCTATTAAACAGATACCCGATTAGTCGTTTGAGGGCTGGAAATAAAAGAAGTAATATGGTATAGATAATTAACACCAGTAAAAATTTGGCAAGTGTGGGTCTACAAACTGAGGTTTGTCTGATGCCACTCATAGCTACTATGAGCACTATGTTGACTAAACCTAATGGAGATCGGACAGGTACTAGCCGTGAGTTTTTGCATCTGTTCATGAACTTATCATTCTACCAAGGATGGCTGGTTGAGCCCGCAACCGGAAAATCTGTGGAAGCCTTTGCACACGATTTAGCTTGAGCAAGAACGAGGCGCTGCATAGGTGTTCACGGAAACGTCACTTGTACTTTGAGCAACCTAGTTTTATCAACAATGTACCGTTTTTAGGAATGCAGTCAATACCAACCAAGCCAACTGACGAGGTACATAAACGAAGAAAATCACTGTTTCAGGTTCCGTATATTTCTACTACACTACCAAAATCAACTCAGGACGAGCTGGTAACATTCGGTCGCCGTACAGTGAAAATCAAAAGTCATCGGTTTGTCAGCATTAAAGAAGCTGCATTCCCCTTACCTGCCTTTTCGTGGATAACCTAGAGCATGCTTATTTGGCTTACAATACGTCCACAGGCAATACATACGTACATCACAAGTGTGGGCGTATATATTTATATGCACATGTGCATGTGCGTACAGATACACATATACTTTTCAAGATGATTCGAATCTTGAGAGATAAGCACGAAAATGAAAAACGTTTATTAATTCGCCCAAACGTAAAACCATCAACTACAAATCTGATACAAATGATTTGTGGTCGGTGGACGCAAAGAAATCTTGGGTTTAAGAGCTCTACTTCAACCCAAACTTCCAGGAACATGTTTGAGTTGCAACCCTCGATAGCCTACATGCTTCCAATTTTTGCCCAAGGCCCTCATATTCTGGGCCAGCAATTTTTTCATGCACAGCCACGGAAATGTTCAACCGTAAACGTGTGCAGCGTTACACCACACGACTTGTTGGAGGTATTATCTACGAATCTCGATTGTTTGCCTATACTGTACTCAGACAGTTATCAGGGACTCCGTGGAGAGTAAATTTGTATCCGAAAGATTATTCGAGGCGATATGAAACCAGAACTAAGGGCAATGTAGCAGTTACGTGATTGCAACCGGAGGCATGACCACCGGTTTACACTCCAGAAGCTGAAACCTACGGTCCTCTTCTGGTGTATCGTCCGTCTGGACAAGCGACGTTTTGCAGTTCACTTACGTTTGTTGTCGTACAAAGGCACAACGAGACTGGCTTCACGCAACAGCTCCACGTACACTGAGTAGGGCTATAGATGTGAGAGCTCATTGCCCTCGGATGGGTTCGTGATGCTTATATGCAGCGCGGACCGTTTTGCTTTCTACTCTTAATGATGAATGCGAAGGTAAATGAATAAGATCAAAGGGATTCAAAAAGCAGAAATCGGACTAGGTTGGAGATTTCTGTGGGTACCACTGCGGCAAAAGGGAAATAAACTCGGTTTTTATTGTAATAAACGGTATTGGAAACCGGAAAATTCTCGTTTTCCGTAAAAAAGAGGAAATTTAACCAAATTTCACAAAGCACTACAGTTTTGACGCTTTGCGATGAGTGTAACGGAACTTAGGACTGTTCCTCCGGGTCGGTTGTTCAATCGAATGCTGACCGCCCAGGGCGGTCGCCACGTGTGCATTGCTTACGCACGCCCCGCTACCGCGTTTCTGACAAAAAATAATCTCAACCTGGTACCGATTCCGACTGTCTTTTCCTTGTACCATTCGAAAGCCAGGGTTGTCGGTACTGCAATCGTACCGAGCCTAGTAAGAGTGAGGTATAATTGCGCACAAAAGCTGAGAGCATAACTGCTCGTGAGCTTTCAATGATCTAATTTTCGGCTTCCGAGTAACAATGCCATGAATCGCGCCATAAACAGAATTTCTTTCGGGTTTTCGAATGTTTCACCTTATGCTAGCGGGAGTCTCTTTTGTGAGCGATGGTCGGTTACGAAAACAAAAAGTCAACTGATCATTCTGAAAAACATAAAGCACTCTAAACTTACGTTTGTAAACATGAATTATCATGACATCAGAGAAGGAACCAGACACGCATTCGTAAAGTCCAGAATCACCAAATTTCGCATGGTCAATGCCCCATATCATTCCGGATTGGTTGGAGCTAATTAACACCTCACGTACCGCTTTTGCTTCCTTCCTTTTGCACAGAAGCAATGTTCCGGATGTGTTGCTAATTGAACACCGCAATCTTATGTGATCTCCGAGAGCAATAGCCTTTGAAGAAGCGGGTATCCAGCCAGTATCAACTTCGTACTCAATCACAACGACTGTCTCTATTTTAGGTGTTTCATAAAAAAACTTACTCGAACATGAACAATGAATTGAAAATAGGCATAAAAAAGATACAACGTAGTACGGCACCATCACAAATCACATCTCCCGAAAGACCCGCGCAGTTCAGTCCGCCGCGCTTTCTTGTGCAATGACTTTCATTGTTCAAAACAATAAAATCCGAATGACTGTCGTGAGTGTGGGAGATAACTTACTTGTTTGTGGTGTCCACTGATAAGTTTCTGGTCCTGAGAAACTTCGTTCTTTCCCCATATCAATGAGCTACCAGCCCTCTGTCCCAGGGCGGCGCGGAAACGGATTTGCAAGAATGCAAATGATAAATCGAAGAAGAAAATACTCGCAGAGCTGGATGACAATTCCCGCGCATAATGTAAGAAGAAATCTGTGCGCTGGTTTAGCCCTTTGGGTCACTTCTGCCCTGGGCCAACTGAACAAGAGGTTCATTTCAAGCGTGCTGGCCAGAGGCAGACATTTTATTGTACATTGGCTTCCACGGTAGCCAAACTTTAATCCAGTAATTCAAATCGTATGCATCAACTTCTGCAAAAGAATTACTTCGTTGCCAAGCATCTCTTTTGATTTTCGAAGGACTTCGATGGATCTTAAGGAGCTCTTTCACCATATAAATCACAACTTTCCAATTTCAGTCTCCCACATTGCTGTTAACGAAGGTCGCCAGGTTGATAGGATGTGAAAGGTTCGGGTAACCAGAGAGATTCCATAAATCCAGCATGCAGTTCACAGTGCTACAATGTCCCCGAGAGGAAACCGTTTAGGGGATTCCCAAACTATATGCAAGATTCGAAGGTCTTACACTTTAGGATGCAGCGCAACAAGTTCACTGGTCGGGAGAACTTAAAACACACTGCATAATGACAGTCAAACGACAGAGCAGTATGCAGACCAAACGATGTTATTTTTCTCAGTGATTCATGATGCCACTTTAAAGAATTGAAATGCCTGTTTGTTGCAAGACCGAGCTCGTAGAACACGGCCCTTGTCTCCTCACTTAGCTCCAAAATCAGGATACGAATGTGTCGAATGCGCTCCACTACCTTTCCCAATTTTTCTGGGACCGGTTGTGCCAAAGTCTGCTGCTTGAATATCTGCAATGATGAAGTGATATCGACAAATTCGACATTCGGAACCACCTTGCCTCACCTTATACCGTAACGTGTCAAGCTATTGCGTGTTTTATGCATCGATGTGAACAACCGGTGAACCGCAAAATAGTTGCTGAGAAACATCGTTGCTTCATACACCCGCAACTTCCGTTTCATGTGGCTAATATCACTGCCCAATCGCTGTGATACTGATACGAAGGGGCCTTAGGTAAGAAGACTCGAAATGGATCACCAGAAGCCGGTGGGTGGAGGGCTGTTAAAATACCTTAACTTAGGGAACGTATGGCGGTAGGAACTTGAGATCGGCAAGTGCTAACTATGGGTTGGTAGTTGGCGTTGCATTGGGGATTCAGAACCAATGAGAAGGTGGGCATGGAGGTGATGGGTAATAAGGCTTTTGCCTAATGGTTTCTAGAATTCCTCGGATTGCGATTGAGATGGCGAGGGTGAGCAGTAGTCTTATTCCCGGAGAGTGGGCCCAAAAGGAATGATAAAGTCGTGAAGGCCACTTCAGGGTCCGCATGTGAGTATTCGGGCAGTGGCTTGGGGTTTGCCTTAAATAGAGAAAGGCTTGGGTGTTTTTTATAAGGAGGTGGGCTCTTGGGTAGCACAGAGGTAATTCGGGTTTGGGCAGGCGGATTTGGAGCCTACGGGCTTTAGAGGGGTGAAATTGATCGACTTTAAGGTAACAGGATTTTGTCCGTGAAGGTTGGGACTACAGGAGGCGACAATGCACCAGTAGGCTGCCGGAGAGACCTTTTAGAGGGCTTGCTGGTAAACTGAGGATAAAGGAGGAGGAATGGAGTAATTTGCCAGATCCCTGGTTGAAGGTATCTTGAGGTATCACCAAGTGGGGCCTTTTACGCGGGGGTTCTGTAGGAGAGGGGGAAGTGGTCAGAGCCAGATCCATCGCAGGTGACTGTGTTGCGGGGTTCTCAGGCAGGAATAATTGGCAACTTCTTAGGAGACTCCATAATGGGGGGAGCGGGAGGGTTTGGGGCTGTGGACATACGGGTGTCAGGATTTATTTTCGATCCTCGAGAAACCTCCCCTTGCTGGGAGTTCTTTCAGTAAATATTTTACTTTTAGTAAACGGGGTGTATTTGGCAAAAATTTGACGGTTGTTAATAGAATGCATAGCCGTAGGCTCATCTGAAAAATAAAAGATTAGGAGGCAATCGTAAAGATGCGAATTCTTCCCAAATCTAATATATTTGCGCCGCCATACCACAGGCGTTCAGGATGCGTGGCTTCACCATATTTAGGGGCATGCGAACGGAAACATTAAGTGCAACAGCGTTTTTACCTTCTGCTGTACGTTTTCGAACTTCGGGGTGATGGAGTCCAAGAAGCAAAATGTGGAAATTAAGCATTGAGGGGTGGAAGAGCTAAGAGATTCCATGACATCTATCACTGGGGATAGACGCAAAAGTGTGTCTTCCAGTGACTGAACTTTCTTCTGGAGATTTGTTGTCCTCCACTCAATGTCGGCGGTTTTATTCTGCGCTGCCTGGCGTAGGTCTACGAGTGCTACACAACATGCGGTTTTCACATCTGGGTGTGACATATTATTACCATTTGTTTTCAAGCACGTGGTGGCTTGTTTTTTTTGCATGAATCGCTGGCCGACTGGCGACAGAAATATGGACAACTTTGTTCGAAGACATTTGCATTTCGTAAGGCTACACGCCTAAAGTCAGTTCAGGACAGGGATGGAAATCTGACAGTCTAAGATTAGAAGAAAATACAGGCAATATGGCTAAGCATGAAGTAAGCCAAGAGTTGATATTCGAAAAGATTGAGAGAATTTTTCTCTCTAAGAAAAAGATTCCACTTTTTGTATAAATGGTAGAATGACAACCTAGTAGACTAAAAAATACCGAGATGTCAACTCACACGAGGGGCATCCAACTAAGCAAAGCCAAAATATGACAAGCTCAGCGTGCGTTAGCAGGAGAGGCAAGTAGTGACAGGAAAACACAAGCACGAAGCCAGAATGAATGGGGAGTGGGAACATGAATCTACTGGGTGCACGTCAAAGCAGAGACCACCGCTTACTAAAAACAAGGAGAACTGCGGCAGATGGAAATGATTGCAGATGCTATTGTACAGTGGTTTTAATGTATCACTGCTCAATGTTATGGAGGAAAACCAAGAAACTCGATTCCTGAGGAAAGGTGCGGGAGAAAAGTTCATGGCTGGGTCACCAGGCGGCAGGGGCCAGCAGGAGACCGACCGTAAAGTGCGGGGAAATGCAACAATTAAATTAAACGCAAAGCCTATCTAAAAGCATCCACAATGGGCTGTATGCAATATGAGATAATTCCAATTGTCTAAAACTTCGAGGTATGGCAAGCTAGAATATAAAGAAACCATAACGCGACGAAATGAAGCAGGGGATATAACTGATCAAACTCATGTCAATGTGCAACAATGGCAAATGCCGATGCGTCAGCTTCAGGGCATGGAGGAAGATAGATTAGTTGAAAACAAATACGCGCGCTGCCAGTCAAGAAGAAGAATTAGGTTCAACTAATCATAATGGGTACAAAGCGTATGTGATGAATATTTGGGTACTATGGAATTTCGCCACTGCAAAATGGGTAGATGAGCAGCTATGACCTATTTCAAGTCTCCGCTGCATTCTGGGGCATCAAATGGGGTGGTGGACTACAGAATCTGCGCATCATACAGAATCGTAAATGCAATTTGCATGAGTTGGCAAGCCAAAGACAGAAAATTGTGTTCTGCACACTGTTTGCATTCCTGCTACCTTGGATGTTGAAGACGTAAATGCTTGTGTGAATTAAAGGCGTGAAGCTGGTGCTGCAGGTTCAAAACGTGGTTTGAGATAGTGAGAAGATGTGGTCCGGAAGCCAGTATGTTGAGATGCACACCTGGTTTCCGGGGGCAGCAACGGAACTACTTTACGCAGTGATTGAAGGATTGCAATTCTACATAGAGTCGCATACCTGCGGCAGCTTGGCTATGGTCAAACAAATGGATTACACTGGAGGCAAGCTGATAACACGAAGCCATAGCAGCATTACACAGGTGCCCTGGTTGCATTCGCTAGACCTTTCCGATAGACAAGAAACAAAACCTAGAGAGGCAAACCATGGTGGGCCCAGAAATGGGAGAATAAAAGAGAATTGCAGCTTGGAATTTGCTCTGGCCAGCAGCTAAACCGTGCATTCAAGAGATGATAAAATGTCTGAGTTTGTGAGAATGGGCGGGCGCTTTACGGTGATATGTGGTAATTTCCGTTTAGTTTTGAAAGGAATTAGATAGCACAGTATAAATGACGTACAGTAGAATTTGGGGAAAATCCTCTCTTGAGGTGAATAAATTTATCGTGCTTGCTGGGAGAAATTCCGAAAATGTAACTTAAGTTAGTTTGGCATAGTTGCATTCAGCCTTTTTAGCCACCTCAGAAGGCCGGGACGAAGCCCCGTGTGCAACGAATGGTTCAACGTTGGTTGAAAATGTTATATTCTCTCCGACCACCAAGGATATGAGAGTATGAATGGAAAATTATGGAGACTGGTGTTCTGAGAACAGGAGAAAACGTCGAATCACGTTATAGCCTGAGGTGTTTTTTTGGTCGATCTTATTTTTCGATGAAGCTGCAGAACGGATGATATAACAGCTGAGTCGTTGATGTCAGTAGTCGTCAGGATTTATCTGCGTAAAACAATTGCAGCACGCCTGCAGCTTAATGCTTCTGTTGCGTAAATGTTGATAACTAGACCTGAGCCGTTAGTTGCATTGATCCATCCAATAGTATGTTGAAACTTTGGTCAACCCACTTCCAAAAGGACTCAGCGGATAGTCAGCAATGCTAACCATGACGAGCGTTCATCAAAAAAAGTAGGAGAGCAGTTCAAAGAACGTATCAGCGTGCGGGCGCCGGAAAGTGGAGTAACGAATGGTGAAGCTCAATTCCAAAAATCTCGGGCGGTGAGCGCAGCGACGACTCGTTCAAAAATACGAATTCTAACCCATGTTCGTTGGCCTCATCTGATCTATGGTTGACTTGTGTCATGTTAATTAGGGATTCAAGAGTGATGCATCTAGAAGCCTCACCGACTGGGCTTGGAATTTGGGTAAATTTGGAATTGGAGTGTATGGTTTAGAGTAGGCAACTGCGAAGAACTTTGTCCTGATTGATAACCGAGTCAGGGCTATTTTTAACGAATAGTATCTACGGTGAAGTGGATACTGGCAGCTGCTAGCGTCATGTATGAAATCTGTAGCGGAGAGAACATTCTGACATCAAGTTTAGAGGAAAGTGATAAGTTTATTATGATTCGACAGAACTATAGTACCTCGGTATCCAGGTGGTCGCACCTGGTCTTGTATCTTAGACTAGATGAAGGAGTAGAAAGCTTTCCAGCAAACTCCCGCTGCACATTCAAAATTGCGACTCGATCATCTTTACGCATATGCATGGAGATAATCGGGTAGTATTTTAGGTGAATCCTAGCGAGGGACCTCAAGGTGATTAGGCTGCAATCGTGAGCGCAGACTTCCCTTAAGATCATTTTAGCGCTGTTTTAGCGGCAGTGATTTGATGGCGAGCTTGCAGCTAAAAAAGAAATTAAAACAGTTGATCTGCTATTATCGCGGGACAGAGCTGATTACATAGCATTGTTGAATTGGCAAGCTATGGAAGGTAATTATTTAAAATGCATGTTAACTTTCGCACAGCAGATTGCTTGGGAATGGAGAGTCTTTTATTTGAAACTTGACTGTTCTTTCCATGACCTCGGAAACTGCAGTAGTGTAGCATATCCGTCGGGTAAAGGTGAAAAAGCTCCTTGTGTAAAAGCTGACAATGGAAGTCCACTAGTGAAATGATACCGTTACCCATTGATAGGGTAAACAGGTTTAAAGAAAGAAGCGAGGCATCCGGACTATCTGGGTGGATGATGGCCATAGGATGTCATCGGTCCCCACGCGGAGGGATGGTTTTATTATGATGATGAGTTTGCTCTTATAAACCGGAAATTCACTAGTGGAAAGTCTGGGGGTTGTGTTAAGGTTGACGGAAAAGGGACAGTGTTTTAGGGGAGAAGGTGGAAGGGTGGTTGTTAAACAATTCTGCTGTTTTTGGGTTTCCTTTGTCAGCAGCCCAATGGTCATCAAAATTGGTAACCCCTGACGACTACACGCAGCTCACCAAGAGCACTTTGGCGATGCCTCTGGTTATTTGACGGGCGCAGCCCACTTGACTCTTGGAATGTTAGATGCTTCCATTTGGTCAGCTTGATGGGGTTACTTAGTCGGTGGTTCTTATAAAAATGTGTCGAGCTGCGTATAACTTTCTTTGAATCGAAATGAGTTTGTGCTCCATGACGGTGAGCTGATGACCTCCGGACCTAAGGGTGTTAACGGCTGAGAAAGGTTAGACTATGAGGCCCAGATTCATCAATAACTTGTGGGTTTGGTTGGGAAAGCCATTGTTCCAGTTTAAAGCCTAATCTTCGGTTAAGCTGGATGCCCGGTTGGCCCAAAGAGAGTAATGTGTGTGGGTTTTGGAACTGTTCCGTGTGTGCGAATGAGTGCGAAAGTGAGAAATATAACGCGCTGGTCCCTACCATTGAAACCCTTTTGTTTTCTATTATCTTGTTTAGTAAAAATTTATTATGAGTGATTTTTAACAAGCCACCGCGACCGATAGAGGGCCGCAAAGTGGGGCAGTTGACCGGCGTTGGGTGGATTCGAAACCGTGACTCCAAACGCCATGACCTTGTCCACTTGGCCACCCAAAACCAGTAATAATGAGAGAGAATAACAGGTTAGGATTGTTTGTATCCATCCTTTTTTGATATACTGACACCAATTGCTTAGGCGCCTCCGAATGTAGAAGTTGTTGAGGGCATTTTCGGGAAGATTGAAGCCATTGGCTATAACCGCAGAAAATATGAGTGGTCTAATGGAAAATGGAAGGAGTCAGTTGTGGATTTCATATATTACGATAGAAAACGGGAACAAGCATTTTCTGCTCTGAGTTTGAGTGATAATCACAGGGGTTCATGATTGTTGCAGTGTAGTGATTGATCAACGCCATGGGGAGAATTAAGTGTTCTGTATAGACCAGGCGCTTTTTGGTAGTTCTGGAACGGT
This sequence comes from Fasciolopsis buskii, assembly GCA_008360955.1. NCBI lineage: Eukaryota > Metazoa > Platyhelminthes > Trematoda > Plagiorchiida > Fasciolidae > Fasciolopsis > Fasciolopsis buskii. The sequence goes on along the minus strand of LUCM01002823.1, from coordinate 57,378 downwards.
CGGTTGGAAAGGGCTTGGTACTCAACCTGGGGGTAGCGTTCAACGGAGGAGAATTCCTTCAATTATGTTTTGGCTCTTAAAATTACTCAGGGGTTAAGGGGATTAGCAAGGAATCTTACAGAGCCAACTTTGTTTGCCAAAGGACCGGCGTTATGGGGTAGAAGGGAATTCTCATATATGTAGCTATTTAAAATTACCGGTGTTTTATTTCTCGGACAGTGCCAAAATATGCTTTATGCGACTGCATCGGCAAAAAGGAGGGCAAAGGAAAAAACACACCCACACGCCAGTGGTGTAAAACGTAAAATAACAAATAACACATATTTTGGTTCATGTACGGATGATGGTGTACAAATGGAAACGATTAATCCCGCAGGAGACTTGAGTTCAGCGGTTGCCTCTCGTGAATGCTGTTTGATAGTTCCATTGCGCAAGAGGTGGGCCGCTATATACACTCAGCACACCGGACATGTCGTCAATGCCACAAGTATAACTCTATGCGGATGGCTTCCTGAGTGATTGAGGTGAAAGCGAATCGGTTATGACAAAATAGACAATGTGTGGTGAGCTAAGATGCACAAAAACAAGGAAAAGGACATTTGTAGGTGGTTTGAGCTGATGATGAAGGAATTTTAAGTATGGTGAACAGTGCACTGAAAAGACACTAGGCGTAAAAGCTGATAATGTGGACACAGTAGTTTGTGCGAAATGGAGGTGCAACGGCACAGAAATTGCGCAATCATAGGCTCATTGGATTCACGAGGATTCTTATAAGTAAATTTGGTTTCGTAAATTTTGGCAGGGTGCAACGGCAGGGATGGCGCCGAAAAACAGGAGGAATCTGTCGACCAGCTAATAAAGAATTGGACATAGCTGAGGCAATACCAGGTAGATTCTCGTAAAAGGCAGACACCAGAAGCAATAATCTGTTGCAAAATTTGCAGACCACAATCAAGGTTTACGAGAAATGGGCCTCAGCCAGTAAGGAGATTGTTGACATGTGTAAAGAACATTAGCTCAAATCAGATACCCATAGAAATTTCCAAGTTATTTCGCCCTTTAGAGTTTGGGTAAAAAGTACTTTGGGAAGTACCAACAGGAAGCTCCTACGGACGGATGTGCTTTAACAGTGGAAGTAGTGGGTTGTTTGCCACAAATGCTTGTGGGTGTGGCTGCCCAAGTGTCGGCCACCCAACCTGATGAGTATAGCGATGGGTTGAACGCGGGAGCAACGATTACCATCCTAGCTGCATCCGCACACGGCTGCAGCCGAGCTACCTACTCGATGACCGCCGGCCAAAGCGGTGGATATGACCGCCCCAAACACCGTTACAATAAGACCGGTGCACAGGGGAGGCGAAGTAACGGATGCAGTTATGATGTGGGACAAGCAAGGAGTCAAGCTTTCATGGGTGGATAATCCCGGACAACTAGAAACCTTGGGAGCCAGAGTAGGAAGTAACCATTTACGTCGAGGCAGAATTGAATAGTCTGGGGAAAAGGAACGAATGGCGACCTGGTCTTGCCGCCAACTTCGGGTTAGGATTCTATCAGTCGTGCGAGAATCCCATAGAAGAAAACCAAGAATACCCACACTAGATTCTGAAAATATCTAGCTGGTGTCTGACCTGCCAGGAAATTCTATCTTTAAGTGTGTATAGATAGGTGAACAGGATGACCTAGCAGGCAAACGGTCTAAACACGTGAGTAAAAGAAAAATCACCTCATATTTAGGGTTATGGATAATGAGCAAAAAGGATAGACAAATACGAATCCAGCTTTGAAATAGCGAGAATCACTGGGGGCTGACCATATCCGCAGTAAAGACACCATTGTTTGTGGGGTCCAGTTAAAAAGACAAAACAGCTTCAATGCAGAAATAGTGGGAAATGGGATGCAAGGTAGGTGGAATCCGTTGGCAGGATTGTGATATGCTGTTCGTCGAAAATTCTATGACTGCGCTGCTGCAGTTTTGCCCGTAAAGTGGCGGTACGTTATTAAGAGCAGGAAATAGGGGTATATATGTGACATGTATGTCTTTTTAAGTGGTAATATGAGTAACGAGATCTATTTATTATTTTACAATGAACAAAGTGGTGTTACTGATAGGTTCGCAAAAGCCCAAGTCCTGTTTTAGGCACTCGGTCCTCGGGTGAATACAAGTGATGCAAATGAATGACAAGGGGCTTAGATAACCAGATCAAGCTTTTTTCTTTAGATGAACTTTGATCCATAAAGTCCAATATTTAAAGGAAGAATTTGGCTCTGACAATTGTCTTATGTAATGAGAAGGTGATAATAAACTCCGTACTTTGGGGACGGTATGGCAGGGGGTTTTTAACACAAGGTGCAGAGACCCAGCTATGGACTGTAATATATTATTGCGTGTCGGGGACAGAGTAAACATAAATTCGGCGACTCGCAGCGTTCCATGTAATTCATGTTCGAGTGGGATCTGATGAATGCCTTGGTAAAGGCACGCCAGACGTTTTCGGCTGCCACCTTGTCTCAATGACTCACAATCGAATAGACTAGTAAGCGGTGCTCCAGAACGGGTCCGACGCGGGCTTACAAAGATGCAGGTCACCCTCATTTAACATAATAGTTCTGTATGGCAACCCAACTAACTTAATTGCTTTTGCAACTTGTTTGACATTTTCACGGAAGTCTTGGATGCAGAAAAATGTTAGCTTCGGTTCGGAAACTTGACTGTTATGAGGGGCGGATTGGTCACAAGGTTTTAGCTCTCTTTGGCATATAATGGATCTGTAGGTCATGACGCCGCCTTTGTTGGCAAAGATTTTGATCGTTTGCAATAAATTGGTGGACTCCAAGGCCTCAGGGCGAAAAATGCAGAACACTTTGAGATTGCCAGCAAAACCGTAAGAAGCGCCTCTATCTTGGACAATAAATCGGAAAAGCAGGGTCTCGGAACGCCGCCTTTTATTACACCACTGGTCACTAGATCAGGATCAGGTATGAGGCCATTCAATTGAGCCCCGTGGTTTCCAGATGCCTGATACGACGAGATCCAAGTTAAGAATGGATCATCGATACCGAAGAATTTTATTTTATTTAGCAATTTACGGTGGCGTCCCGCGACAAACCCATTCGTCATGTCGAGAAAGAATACTGTGACCTCTTTTATGACCATTTCGTGGGGTGCCTTTGGGAAGCTACCCTCGCGCGCGAGCACGGGTGACCGCCTACAATTTGTCGCAGCCCCTACATGACGTCTGTTCTGGATATGACGAATTTTGGGTTAGTTTCTTGGGGCATTTTCAACGGAGCTATTGCATAAATCAGTTGTGCGGATTTATTCTCCGACATGGTAAGTGGTAACCATATTGACTGCACATCGGCTGTTATCGTGAAGTGAAACTGCCCTGAAGTTACTCTGCTGCGTCATTAATATCTAACAAAATGGTCAAATCCGCGAGCCTCGTGGAGTCTCTGTGCTTTTCCGCTCTGATCAGGAGCGAGCCGCCACGAAATTCGGCCCCTAGTTCTTCTGAGCCTTTAACCCTTCCCAGCGTAAAATGTTCTCGCTGATCCTCAGAATCAAAACATCTCATAAGATTTCAATAATCATTTTCTGCATGTCTTCAATAGTCTTTAGACTAGGGCTCAAATAAAACATGTTACTAAGATAGTAAACAGTACAATGCCGCATTCATCATTACCATCGATGCAACACGGCAGAAAATTTTCCCCCGGTTGTATCCTTAACTCTTAGTATAGTTCCAGGTAATAGTAACCTCGAAGTTAAATACGAGAATGGAATAGGAGATCCTATGTCAAAATTCTTGCTCACACACCTATGTATTCCACAGTAATTCTGCATTTTCACACATGTATTCTCAGGAGGACTCTTCAGTGTAGGGAGATTTCACATTAGAAAACAATAAGAAAGTAAGACAGAAATATGGAAAACAGTTCTTGAAGCTTGTAAAGTGCTGCTGGATTTTGGCGGCATCTACGTGGCCACCTCCGAAATCCAATGTCCAACGATCTACAGCCATCCGACCGGTATCAACCACACAAGGTCGTGCCACATTTCGCAAGTCAGTGAGCAACGGCAAAATACCATATCAAAGATATAATCCCACACCTTCAGTCAATTCCAAACTGTCCGCGAAACCAAGCAACTTAACTATGTCAAACGTAAATGTTACACACAAGTAGCCATCACATCCAAATAGGACGTCGGATATCATGTCACATTTTGGAAACTAGGATCGAAGTATGCGTCCCCGGATGTCCCCGAAATCTCCCTCAAATCTGTCTTTGCAGAAATCGCCAAAACTTCGGACTCACGAATTCTTGCTTACCTGTCAGAATAAGGTGATATAAAAAACATGGAGTCCACTACCAGTGCGCCTTTCTCAAAACACATCGGCAGCCAAAAATCAAGCTCTTAATAAGTTTATCGTGTTTTTATGGACTTCATCTGTCAACCAAATTTCTGTTTCCTAGTTCCAAAATTTATCGGACACGTTTTACAAAATCTATTAGTTACAGTCATTGTTTTTAAAATTTCAATCTTCACTACTACCTGATGCTGCGGAAAATTTTATCTTACCCTAAGTGCCTAGTCCGCATCAGTTGCACGCTCGCTGTATACCTAATCGGTGTGCGTTTCCCAGCATCGATGTCTATGTAATTTAGCAGGCTTCAGTTTCGTATAATTCCTGCCGAGTCCGCGTCCGCAATTTTTTCTTTTCTGTCCTTTTACCTTGTCTTGTTTAAATCCTAACCCCATGCCGCTTGACCTCAACCCGCCTCTCACTTTTTATGCGCATAGCATCCGCATCCTTGTCAGCAAACAGGAAACCGTGAAACAGTCATATTGGCAACCGTCATTTTGAATGATATGATTCTGTTATATTCATGCAATAGTTGCCTTCACTGTCTCCCACATAAACGATATATAGAACATTGTATTCTATTCGCCGACCACGTAGCAAAGTCTATCTATTTTCATTTTTCACTGATTTTTTAGGAACAATTCCCTGACTGTCCGGTTCACTTCCTTCCGTCAAGTTATTGTTTTTGAACATTGCCTTTCTATGCTTCAATCTGGTGACCACATCAACGCAAGCCCACGTTTCTTTATATCCCATACAATTTTTTTAAAATTAATACTCATTTGAAACCCCCGTAGTTAATAGTCGCGCCCAAACTGACTGGCCTTTCCTTGCTCAGGGCATTTGTGATAATGTTCAGCCAGTCTTGCAAGTAGCGCAGGATTACGTAAGACGAAAGGCGTGTCGTCCAATAATAATAAGTTGACGTTTTAGAAGATACACGGCGGGTTTATCTAGACCATAGGGATGCAGTAAACTGGGCGGTAATGGCAGAGACATCCCGTGCCCAGTTTGTTAATCGGGTTAGTCCAAGCCGTCGTCCACTGTGAAGGGAAGGTGCGGCATTCAGTAGACAACTGGAAGCTTCGATGTCTGTTTCCATCGGAGGGCAAGAGAGTACAGGGGCACATATGTGTTTCTTGGGAAAACTGATGGCGAGTGATGCATATATTTGGTCATGGGCAGATGGAGTAGACGGCAGCTGCTGTGAAGTGACATGAGATTAGGTTGAGAATTATAAACAATGAGCCTCGTTGCAAGATAGTATAGGTGAGCCAGAAGGAAGGTTGTTGCAGTCGCCGGCTCCGCAATCTTCTAGATGCTGTGGCTAGGGAAGATGTTTCCAGAGAGTAAATGGTCGGCTTCAGAAAAGTAACTCTTATGGTGGTGAAAGTGGCCAGGCTGGGAGTTACGAGACGCGAAGGCCGGTGCCGCATAGTGCGGGGAGGAACTGGTGCGGTTACTAAAATTTGGGTGCACAGTAGTTAGTCACAAATAAGTGGAAGCTCCTAGAGGACAGCCCTGCACCCGAGGGGAAAATTTGAAAGAACAACCTTAGTGGTTCGGGCATGAAGATTACAGATAATTGGTTTTGTAGTAGTCGGCAATGGGCGCGAGTAGGCGGGGAGGCTCGCTGTTGGTCTGAGTTTTCTTGGAGTTCTTAATCGTGGGAAGTTGAGAGTTGTGATTATGCACTGAAGCTTTCATCCGATATTGACTGACTTAAGGTAATTACCTGATGCAGACAAGGGGCGTTAAGGCTGGTGGAGTAGTTAAGATAATGAAGCAATGGAAGATGCAATCTTACCTTGAGGGGTCTGACTTTTCATTCCGAAAACTGCACTTTAGCGGGTGAATTGCGGTTTCGTTCCTTGATAACTAGGCTAGCGTAGGCGGCGCGACCTTTGACGCCCCATTTAGGCGGCTGACCGAGTTTGGCTTGATCGGGTAATTTTTCGGAGTCTTGTACAAATGGGGTTTTTCCGGGAGCATAACAGGGGGCAAAATGTTCTAGTTGGACGCCCAGGCTTCCCAGAACAGTGGACTCAGTGAGATCGAACTGCTGTCCACTGACAGACTAATATATTTGCTTTTAAAGTAGAGAGACCGGAGCAGTCTCTGACCAGAAACGTTTTTGGAACGGAAAGCTTGAACCGTGGACAGAATTATTATGACTGATTGTAGGGTGGCGACCTATACCCTCGGCTCCAGATTTGGGGGTGGTTTGAGATAACGATAGGTGGGCCAGCTTGCTTAAAGGCTGGGTGGGGAGGAGCTGGTCAGATCAGGATAAACTGCTGTCAATTAGGATAAAATTTTCGCAGAACGCGACATATGTGATATCCTTGTGGGACTTCGAGTTGGTGCAGCAGGCAAGGTTGGTCTCTTTATAGCTGCGAGTGGAACCGGGTTGATTTTAAACCGGCCAAGTTCCTCCTACTGCAAAGGCGTTCTGCTGGCAGATATCTTTATTCTTGCTAAATTTATGCTTCTGGCGGCTGTTGGCCAGTTGCTGATAAGTTTTCCGACCGCAAATTCATCCGATAATCACGAGAGAAAGAGCAACGCATCATGCTGCGGGTTTTAAAAGCCTGAAGCGCTTTTTGTCACATGCATAAATATATGCAAAGGCAGGCTGCTGAGGGTAGAACGCAAAGCAACGGTGCAAAACGATGCCTCCTGGAACCGGTCGGAGCACAGAAAGCGCTCCCGGCAGAAGTTGTGTCTGCTAAAGCTGTCAAAGCTTCTGACATATTGCCAAATAAATGGAGATATGGAATGTCATTTTCGAAGTTAGTCATTTAAAGATGACGAAATTGCAAATTTGAAATAAGTTGGACCAACGTGTGTTGGTGCCATTTCGTGAAAAGATGGAAAACCAGCCCAGTTTGGTTATGTATTAAGGGTGAAGTTAGTTTTTCTCTCCTTTGGCACTTTCGCGGGTAAACGATTGTGAAGACAATCAAATTTAGAGCTGGAAGAAGACTGACAGCCATGGCTGCTAAACATCGCGCGTACCGCCGGAGAAACTCTGGAATCTTGACCGGTCGGTGCGGTCACCGTCGTCCGATGCGAGCTGAACTGAACTGAACTGACTTACAGTTCGAAAAATGACGCTTAAGTGCAACCGTTTTATGGAGTAAACCATAACCAATACCTGGATTTCTACCACGTTTGACCTATCCTTTTTGTGTCCGAAGTTTCATGGCGCTGCTACCAGGAAGTTCCAGGTAGAGCAAATGCTTGTTTCTGTGGTCAGTTGTTCATTGAACGAGGCGTGACGAGGTGCTGACTATTAGGTGGCTCAAGTTTTGCTAGCATCCCACATATTTATCCTATTGATGGTGGACGAATATTTGCTATCTAATTTTGATGGGTATGCAGGTCGTCTTGGTCTCAGTAGAACTCGACTCGCTTTTAATGTACTTACAAATGTCGTTCACAAACGACATCGCGGTGGACGAATCTTACGAGGAGATACCACTGTCGGAGTTTACCCACGGGGCTGCCCTGCAGAAGCAGATAACTTGCTTCTCCGCACCTCCGTGGTGCCCCACTGCGGTGGCATCCAAATTCATTTTCGGTAAGGCTGCGGAGCTGTAACGTCAACATTTATCAGGGTCTGTGACATGTTCACCGTGACACTAGTATCTCACTGAAGGGGGTAAATAACAATTTTCTGGTGTATCTATGCCGAGTTAAGCGATTCTGCTTGCCAAATTCATGTATTTCAAAGTCTCTGGTTTTCGCTGAAAAATATTCCACCACCAATCAGCAGCGTCCCGGCAGTCAATGATTTATATGCACAACTGGGTGACAAGTCAATCTGGTATACCAGCCTTCTTCTTGCTGTTGATTTCCAAGGCTTAACGTCCGAATAATGTTTTTCTTGTCTTACATAATATTTGGACGCCGATTTTTCAAGCAACGCTTAGCCAGAGTGATACGAATATACGTCAAAGCAAGAAATATCAGTAGGCTTCTACCATACTGCAAAAATCGTCGCCGAACCCTAAGAAAAGGCAAGCCTCAGGTGGACAACCAACGCAGCAGTACAGGGAGAGCCGAAGGTCAAAGCCTGCAGAACAAGAACAAACGACCACATTAAAACCCAAGCCACACAGTGAATGATGTCATTAAAAAGCGTGATATGGACAGACACGTTGGTATAGACAGTATTTGGGTGAAGCACGTAAACGGCCAGATGCGAGTTGATTATAGTCACTGTGGATGAGGTTTTATTCTCAGGGGTAGCCAAAAGAAACTTCATATGCGCCTTCACAGTGTATAATCATAAGAAGTACAAAACCATTCGCAGCGAGTAAATTCTTACATAAAAGGAGACGCGAGAGCCGTGACACGACTTAAATGTGGAAATAAACGGGCGCGCAAAATTCCATTTACGTTCCGATAAAAGGCTTGCAGCTTCCTGTGTAGGCCTCTACACCGGAATCGCGCAGCAGGTTAGCCAGTCCGAGGTAAACAAAAACAAGCAATGTGGCTTACAGTACCAGCACTGCATCACATCATAACCGGAATCGTTAAGTGCTGCTCAGTAAAAGTGAGGTTGAACGGGTGAGGAAAATTGAGAAAAAACTGGCGATGTTAGTAAAGTAAAAGAAAGATGTTAATAAAAATGATAGGCTCCATGGAGGGGAAAGATGTCAGAAGCAGGTAAGAATGAAGGTTTGCGTCTGTGTTGGGATTGAAGTTCTCTCCGGAAAACTCAACCGTTTGAAGCAACAAGTTGGCAGAAAAATGGTCATGACCTGGAAAACCGATGGATAGGTGGCGGTAATGAATTAGAAGTACGGGAGAGATACACGAGAAAACTAATTGCGTCGTAGACAAAATTGTTGTACTTCAACCGGTTCCAGAGGCCAGAGCGAAAGATGAGGGATCCCTATTGGAAGGTGCAAGTCATCGGCGTGGCCAATAATATAACAACCGTTTAGGCATTGTGGAGTAAGATAGACCGTGTGCTAGATATCCAGCTTGAAATGTCTTCAGGAATTTAACCCGGGACAGTGGAACCAACAAATTAGACTTACCCGCACAACGCTGCAGCCGAGATGACCGCTCGATGAGCGTCGGCGAAACGATGAGCTAGCTGCTCGCTGCACAAAAGTTTGACGCTAAGATGTTGAGGAAAATTGCAAATCTGATCAAGAAAGATTTAGAAGGAAATAGGAAAAGTGGTATTGAATGGCAGTATCTTGGTCCGGTTAGGCTTCGGAGCAGATAATCTCCGACATCGGTCAGCAAGTTAACACATCACAACGCATGGCAGAACATCAGTATGGCGTTGTCCAAAACAATATTACGGTGGTTGACGTTTACGTCAGGTTCAGATTGGAATCCTAATTCAAAAAGGACCAAAAAGAATCCGCCCCTTTGTCGGCTGACAAAACTGGAAGTGTTGGGACATAGGTGCAGACTTTGTGGCCGATCCTAATCTCGTCGCCCGACCTGGAAGAGCATAAGGCTGAAAAATCCTGGGAAGCCTTACGGCATTGTTATACATAAACCGGGTAATCGACCAAATGGAGCGACCCCCAGGCTGAGTATTTGGCGTTTAGGATACCGCAAATTGCATATATGTGATGAATGAGCGAGGGATGTCAGAGGCAGATGGCACAAACACTGAATAGTCAAATATAAAAGCAGAATGCGATACAGTTGCAGGTGCAAGACATGCTGGGTATGAAATGTGTGGGGAGATGCGATGGCGACTGAGCAGAACTTGAACCCACGTGTTAACTTGGATATAGAGAAAGAAGTTGGTGTAATCAGAAGATACCATGGCAACATCCATGTGTATTTTGACCCATTTATATGTATATAGGTGTATGCGCCTGTAATTTTCTAAATGTCAGTGGGCACGTAACTAGTGAGCATACTTGAATATTTGCATAAATAGGTCCAAAGGTGTTTGTAGGAAGGCAAAATGTTATAAAACAAGCAACTTAAACCACATGGTTGGGACATATAGACGAGACTTCCCTCAGGCAGCTCCTCCAGAGAGGAGTAATTTGAGGATAATTTAGCCTTTCGCGGATGGACCGAAAAAATTGACAATTTTGGAGAGCCAAATGAGACGATATGGGCCAAGGCAAGTGATAGGTTTGAGAAACTCAAACGTCGGTTCTATGTATGATATCGTTGATATTAAAAATGACCTAACCGAGGTCGAAATGCTTTGTGAATATATATGAACTGAAACCATATTTTGTGCCGCCACATCCTTGCTTGCATCACCTTAGAAGCTAAGGAGTGAGGAGATTAATCTTAGCATATTGTGGCAACTAATCTTACGAAGAACATTTTGGGGTAAAAATTTAGATCATTTTGGGGTAATGGAAATTAAGACAGGGACTGCGCATTGGTTGCCTCCAAGAACCTAGGTTGTGTTAAAGGCAGAGTTTCAGGTTGAGCTGCCGATTAGGTCACGAAGAAGGGAAACGTGAATCTTCATGGGGCAAAGCCAGAATGAGTCGTGGTTTCCGAATTTACAGCGCCAAAAGCAGTTCAGAGAAGATGAACCTAGTAAACTCTTGGTGAATGTTCGCATCTGAAGTATCATCGCATGTGAGTGCGCATAGTAGAACAGTACTTTAAGATGGGTATTTCCCGAAGCTCGGATAATGTAGGCCTTCCGTCGGAAGTAGTGAAATTTCTAGAGAATAACCCAATCAGTTTTTCAACTTCAGTTGTTGTATATTCTCAGAAGATAATTTCAAGTTAATAACAATCTTAAGTCCTAAAACTAGGAAACGACTGAATGGCTTGCTGATTGAACATCAACATTCCTTTAAAGAAATGATTGTGTGAAGAATAGAAGTGCGAAAGGCTTACGCAGTCCTTTATCGTCTGCAAACAAGAATAAAGTGCCGTGCTTGATGGCGTAGAATAAATTGATATAAAAAGGAAAAGTAGAAGACCAATGGCATTCCCTTGAACGACTCCAGTAGTTATTGGCCAAATTGTTGAAAGTGCTCCGTTCACGTGAGACAGGGAAAATTCAGGACAGCACTGGACAAGCGATAGCAAAGATTTTAACTTTCGATGGTAGTTTCCCATGGGGAGCCGGTCAATAGCTTCAGTCATATCAAAATATATTACTGCTAATGAGTTGTCCTGATTGGCGGTCTCTTCTAGTGCATTTAGAAAGCCAGCCACGGAAACACTTCATGAGTATATTTCAGAAAAACCTCATTAATCGGTGATGATGGAGCCGTGATTTGCTACGTAACATTTCACCGATTCTATACCCTAAGCTTGAGATATCCGGGGTAGGGTATAGTGCCCGTAGTTGGAGGGATTCTGTCATGAGCCTTTCCGTAAACCACGATAACGATGCGTCTTCCATTCTGAGGGAAGTTATCAGCAATTAAAGGAGAAAGTGAATAAATCATAGAGAAGTATACGAAAATTCTTACCTTCTATGCTTTGGGTTTGGCCCTCTGCCTAAGAGTGGGACAAAGACCTTAACTGATATAAAACTGTCCAAAAGTCGTTCGGGTGCAAAAAGCTTATAAGAAGGATTTAGAAAACAGGCTCAAGGAAGCGCATGATAATAAGGTCGCCTTTTACCACTGAGGGGACAAATATGCACTGAATGGCTCTGAACTGGTCTGGGCCATTAACGTGCACGCCGATGTGTCAGGTGTGACGAAGGAGTTATTCTTGATGAAACTTGCTTTCATTATGTAGAATGAGACTATAGGCTTGCTTGACGATTACAATGCTTGGATTTATTTTCTTCCAGCAGCTGCTGAAAGGAATTATATTGTGTAACGAGGGCTGTTCATCTGCAAGACAAACGTTTAATTCATTTTTGGTACCTAGCCTGCAGTATAAAAAGTGTTTTTCGAGACAGAAAAGAGTATTCCGTTTTTTGTTTGTCACTGCTCTTAGCAGAACCAATTACATGTAGAGCGGTCTACATTTGCGTCCAGCTGATCGGCATTCTGTAAAATGTCCACCAAGGAAACAACTATCCCAACTTTAGCGGCAAATAAAAGCAAAAAGGGGATTTCAAAGGATGAAGTGATGAGGTCTTTCTTGGAATGCTGGGGAAGCGGTGTTCGGTGGCCAGAATTGTGGTAGAAAACCTGGGAGCGTTCACGTCCGGCCAACTTATTTTTACGCGCTCCTGGATCAGGTTCTTGTTAAAATAAATTATACTGTTTAATCGTTTCTGATAAGCAGTTCAACTTTCTCGTTTTAACCAATTTTGCTAGAAAAAGAGGAAACGTAGTTGGAGGAGGTCAGAAATGACCAACATAAAGCAGAAAATCTGAAGGCGACAGCTAAAGCTTTGGACCGGTGTATCAGCAGTGCATTTCATCGATTTCGAGTAAAGCCTCGGAAGGTTTAGTAACAAAAGCGCGGCAAACGCCCCTCAAAAGAAGCTCATCATGACTAACTGCTGCGGTAAACACAGCTGACTTCCAACGATTATCAAAAGTAAAACGATAATACAATGAGGTTGGAAAGGTCTGCGACGTACGCAAAATAGATATCCACCGCGAACTATCCGTCCATCATTTTGGGAATCATGGCGGCCAGCTGCTGCGGCCCCATTTTCCAGAGCAACATCAAACACTTGCCTTTCTTGGTGAGGATGAAGCCGCATGTATTCAAGAGAAAAACAGGTGGTGGCCCATGTATTTTTTCCAATAAGATTCGGGATTTGAATAGCAATAGGAAGAAGTGGTCCGTAACGTAAGCCATACAAGTACTTCTAATTGAATGGGCGAGCGCAATGTGGGGTGGCCAATGGGAGCTTCGCACAGAGTTAAGTGGACAGACAGGACATAAGTGATGAAAACGTGGAGGTGTTCGAAAGAGTAGTTGCTAACACCAGATTTGCTGGTCTGTGTGGCTTCCAGGCTGTGTTCTAGTCGCCGAAAAGGAACCTGTGGTTGTTGGAGTTAGGGGAGTCAAGAATGAGCTGGAGTTGAGAATGAGCTGGAGTTGAGAATGAGCTGGAGTTGAGGGGTGAAACCGGTAGATCCAAGCAGCAACGATATAGGCGGCCACCAAATTGTGGGCGGGGTTGCAAAGAATTATAGGTCAACCTACCCCTGATCTGGAATAACAAGCTTCATAGGATAGCCATGCATCTATGGCCCACTGGGGCCACTGTCATCGAAATCGTCGTGACTAATGCACGCTTCGTAGTGCACAGCTGGTGAACTCCTCCCTCACCTTTGGATGAAAGCGGTTTGGTAGTGTACTGGATGGAGAGTAGTTGTAAGATACACCTGTTAGGCATTGGGTCCCATATTACGGGGCTAATTTTGTCGTTAAATAATAATAATAATGTGTACGTTTCTCGACATTCGAGAGGCATGCGCAAGGCAAAATCAAATTTACACAAAGATGCCGCAGTGGGAATCGTAAAACAAAATATACTCGTGAAGATGCATTGTCTGTGCTCTCATGAACACAAACTGAAATAGGATAGGCTAAACATGAGTTTTCGGGCTTTAAATCAGAGCTAGATAGTCTATCACGGAAACTTTCTGGGGCTGACTATGAGTCGCACGCTGCGAGTTACTCCATGTTTAAACGACTCAAACGTGCTTATAGCGGGAGCATAATATGGCTGGGAAGAAATGGTGGATGTCGTCAAGTGGCTGGGTTCATCAAAAATCAAGAGGGTAATATGGTAAAGATGAAGATCAATATGGATGTAATAACGGGATGGACAGGGATCAAAATCACACTGGATATAATTTGAGGTGGATGGAGAGTGGTATTTAACAACATTCAGTAGTCAAAATAATGCTTAAGATGAAACAGCGGGAAACCTTCAAGTTTGCATCAAACAATTTGCGGGAGGAAAATGTATGAAGAATTGTTGACAGAAAGAAAATGGAACTTACAAAAAGGGTCACTGGACTTATGCGGCCTGGAGCGGGTTGTGATGTATGCCGAGAAGAATACCAGTACGTAAGATATATAACAAATCCAAAATACACCTTCCATGAATGACTTGAGTGTTGCCTTTGTTTAATATCAGAGATTATCATGTTCCGTGGCGTTGCCGGTCGGGATGTTCAAGGATCGCGCGGCATTTCAGTAGTGTTAGAAATTTTTTGGCCAATTGTCATGGTTCATCTAAGATTAGGCACCCGGGGAGTCATTGGCGTTGATTTGTTTGTCTTAGGGTTACGCGGCCAGGTACTGGAGCATCAGATCCGGATAGCAGCTTCCTAACCGGGATAGGCAACCAGCGCAAAGGATGGAGAGGAGCATTCTGCGAGAGCTTGCGTTGCATCTGTGGTCACTGACGAGCCTGGAGAAGAGCCGGAGAGAGAGGGCAGTCTGGAATTTGTTCCAGCTGGTTTTAAGGTGAGTAAACAAAACCCAATGAAAGCAGCGATAACAGTCGTTTTCTTACAAAGATTACGGGGACCAGACGACTGTCTTGAAATACGCCGGAGATAGTTCTCCGTTGATGGGGCGTGTGCAACGAACGCCATCTGCTTTTTCCCTATAGGGTATATGGCACAGTCAGTCCTAGGCTGTATGTTCCTTATTTTTGGCGCCTTCCTCTTTCATCTTCTGACATCTTTGCAGATGCAGATTACAGTAGTCTGATAGGACGGATAGCGCAATCATTTAGGAATAAAGTCTCTATTTAGTATGGTTATGGAACTCCCCTGGTGTATGTGCTACAGGAAATCAGTTATAACTGGTCATGTGGTCAAACACCAATGTTTACCACTTCCAATTGCCAGGAAAGGATATAGCTGAATGGATCGCGGATGGCAGCACGGTCTGCATGCTAGAACAGGATTTGCCACGAGAAGTCATAGAGAGGAACGAAGGGAGAAGCATAGGAATATTGGGATCAGTAATTTGTGTTTGAACAGGACGATAGCAACTTGTACCACATAATAGATTCCGTAAGCTTGCACGAATAATTAAGAGAGAAGAAAGACAGCAGTTGTTATAGACGTCAGCATTCGTACCGGGTGCGCGGTTGGGAGGGGCATATCGAAAAATAAAGGGGTGGGTGGTGAAGCATAAGTAGAAGGTCTGATGCGCTACTTCCCCAGACCGTCCAACGAAGTAGCCAAACGCTTATCTACCAAACAAAGGGCAGTGTGGGGTTTCCCCTTTTGCAGAGTCAGGTCTGGGCTGATGGAAAACATATCCATTGTAGAAGGTGGCCCATTCCTTCGCAGCTCGAATATGCCTTGGTTGCTGGGCTCCATCTGATCCAGCAGAGACTTTTTCCAACAGAGGAATGGTTGAACCCATATAGCTACTTTTCATAGTTCCTCTGCCTGACCTTAATTTTCCGCGTTGTTTTTTCGCAACTGCTTGGGGTGGTCTGTCTTCCTCACGTTCGGGAATGCTGAAGCAAACTTGTCGCAGTCATTTGGGTTTTCGCACCGGCTAAAAAAACTGGGGGTAATGAAGCACAAGCGGGATGGTGGTTAATGCCGTAAAACACAAACCTGCGCGTATGGCTCCGTCATCGTCAACGCCGTGCCTTGCTTCCATTAACGAGTGCTGCTTGAAACTTACTAATGCGGTCTTGTGTGCTTCATGAGCGAATCACTTTGTCTTTGTGACGTGGACAAGTTTTCCTTTTTTATAAATGAAACCGGGCTTGGTACTTAAAGGAAAAGAGTCTACCTGGTTCGCGTTAGCTGTTTACTGCGGAGCAAGATGAGTAGGTAGGAAGAGTAAAAGGAACCTCGAATGTGTTCTCCGATGAAGTGTCTACCGAGAGAGAAACTAGTTCCGACAATACCCAGCATAACGACAGGATCCTTCATGTTGGTAGAGCAAACCATATGCAAAGAAATCTATGGGGAAGGGAATTCGGGGTTATAAGACCGATATAAGAAGGGTTAACTGCAGTTACAGCTGCCATAGAATTGAGCATCCTTCTTCTATCACGGACTTTAATGTCATTTAGTGTTGTTAGCTGAGATCCAGGTTTTGGAGCCCCTACTGTAGTAACTGTTGCGATCCTAACCAAACTTCGTACGTCCGAGTCTCTGAAAGATAAGAGTCCTATATATGAATAATGTTCTGAACAGTCATTAGTTTCCGGACTTCGTTTTTGAAGGCGATGTTAGACTGTGGGAGCGATGAATTCCACAAGGAACAATATTTCACAATAAAAAGGTCCGACTTAGGGTTGGCTAACAATAAAGAACTTATGTGGTTGGGTGGCCAGTGTGGTACCGAAAAGTATGGGAGTAAATGGGAAAGCGGGAAGACACATCCTTCTTATTTGCACGTCAGCCGGTTGGGAAGCGTTCGGCCTAGTCGTGGGCCAGGGGTAGGCCGCCCTTAAAATGGCTTCGACTATTCCATTTACCCAGCAATCAGCGAGGGTTAATCTTCGGTGTTGGCCGTATTAGTTTAGTATACTAGGTTCTCTTGCGCCCTCAGATGGAGTGTTATGGAAATCATGGGGGTGGGATATGTATTTAGAAATCCATGGCTGACTCAAAGATATGCTCTTCCGAGATACGGGTGTTGGTCAATTGAAGGACCTGGGTAACACATAGGTAAGTATTTGAGGCAGCCTCAAAACTGGATTGGTTCTGTATGTACCGAATGCTAATGGGAAGTTTGTTCCAAAGTTTGGCAAAAACAGCAAGAAAGAAATGTGAACTTAAACAGGATTTGGCGATTTCTGTATGGATGGTTAGAGACCTGTGACGGAGAGGGTAGGGGCTGGAAGAGGAGAATATAAATGGGTCGGTGGAGGAGAAGCGCCTATTTACCAGGTTATGCAGAAAAGCCAGGTTAATTTTCAGGCACCATAGAAAAAAGGGATCGAGTTTGAAGGCTGAACAGCGTTCCTTGTAATACAGAGTCGTCGACTAACCTATCACTTGCGTAGTGAAGCGTCTCTGAATACGTTCTATGGAGGTCCTATCCGAATTTGACATGCTGGGGTATATCAAAGTGTCATGTTCAAGGAGTGGTCGAACGTGTTTTATAAATGTTGAGGATGCTGTCGGATAGCTTCACTGTGCGAAAAGTCAGACTTACATTTCTCCTAGCTTTAGACTACTGAATAACTACATGCTCTGAGAAATTTAGAGAGGCTGAGTAGTTCAGACCAAGATCACGGGTTGTGGGTTTACATGCAATAGGAGATCCACGCAGCAAAATTGAATCTCTAGGTAGTGTGCACCTATATGTGGGTATTTCGCTCTTATTGGCGGAGAAGCTCATCATCCAGGAGGTACACCAGTCGTCTAAGGCAGACAAATCGGCACAAATGTCTCTAACCGCAGTACTAAAGTCATTTGTGTTAAGAAGGCAAACTATTTTTATGTCATTAGCAAACAAGAAAGTGACGCCGTGAGATACTGAATCTAGTGCTTTATTATTGTACATCAAGAATAGCAGGAGACCAAGTACGCTACCCTGTATGACGCCACTAGTAACAGGTCTGGGACTGGAGGTAAGGCAGACAATGAATACCACCTGTGATCTTTAGTTAGGTAAGACGAGAGCCAGGAGAGAAGAGGATCGGTGATGCTAAAAGAGCTTACTTTGGGTAAAAGGTGCAGGTGAGGGACACGGTCAAAGGCCTTAGACATAGCGCGGTAGATGACGGCGAATGCCATACCCCTATTAGCTAGGTTAGTTAGAAGGTTGAGGAAGTCAAATTGACAGGTGGAGCAAGCAAAGGATTGGAGAAATCCGTGTTGTTTGGGGTTAAGGAAGATGAAGGATAAAAGGTGGTCCGCAATGGATCGTTTTGCCACCTTCTCCATAACCCTGGAGTTAACGGGCGTGTGGTTAATGGGATGGATCATGCAAAGACCTATTCTTATGGCTAAGGGTTACTACAGAATGTTTACAGCTGCCCGGAACTGCACCAGAGTTATTCAAAAGTGTTAAGAGGTTCAGCATTAGCAAAGGTAGGTCAGGACCACAACTAG